>JXSR01S028570.1:30952-44176 GCA_000969725.1 Ophiothrix spiculata
CTTGAAATGGTTCTTCAGGTGACAGTGTCACATGAATAATCATTTTAAGAGTCACTGACATCAGGGTTGGGTTTTAACTGGCTAAAACTAGTTTTGTCGCTGCAGGCAAAAACTGGTTTTAACCGGCAAAGAGCCAACCCTGTCACCAATAGGTGTCAAATGTGACTTCTGCTGTTTTTGACCCCAAATTATCAAAATATCCTGAATAATTGATTTTCTTGTTTTTTATTGTTGAGGTAGAACACAGGCTCTACAAAACATATCAAGGAAAATAAAGGTGTTTCACATTTGTTTTGCCACTTAAAATTACCCTTGGAAATTCGATTTTTACCGTTGGCGTGTTGACCATCTCTATACAATATTGTTTTTCCATCGTGTATGAATTAGATTAATAAATTTGCATTCCATTATGCTCACAAAATCAATGCACTTAGGGTAAATTTTGATTGCTGTCCAATGCACTCAGTCCCTACAGGCCTCGTGAATTAGACATATCAAAATTGACCACGCCTGCATTGATTTTGTCTCATTTCACTCGCGTATGAAATGCACATTTATTAACCTATAAATATTTGACGCCAATCTTTTGGTATAAAAAATACACCATGCAGAGTAAGAAAAAGGTAAAGGCTTGTATTTGCACTGGTTGGAGTGCCACTCTCTATTTCTAAACAATTGGCTAAGAATATCTACACCATTACCGGGGTCAACTGCTTGGTACAACCCACATTGGGCAAAATGAGTGCAAATTGTAACCAAATAAAGTTTGAACCTTGATAATACAGATATGATGTATTGCCTGCATGACAAAAATTGATTTGGCATTTATGGTAATTATACACTATATGGGTTGCATTAAATGGATACCCCTAGTAATGGCGGACATAGAAGTGTAAGAATGGGTGAAAATGAATGGGTCTATACAGGATTGAGTCCCCATACATTTAACCCTAAAGTGGTATTATTCACAATTGGCTAATTCCATGATCTTGTATCACATACATGAATTTTTCAAGTTCAATTCTGATATAAAAGTAATACCTGAGTTAAAAGTAAACAAGTCAAGGTCTCAGGAACTACTTTTGTTTTTTCCATAAAGCAATTAGAACTTATTTTATGACTGGTACAAGTTGGATGTCGCCTTAGTAACATTTTACCCTCAAATTTGCACCAAAAAGTGATTTGGTACTGAAACAGAGAAAAACATCTGATGCTTTTCCTTATTAGTGTATAAGAAGCCCCAGTCTCTGTGCTCTAAAGTACAATCGCGTTTTAGTAATAAATGTTAATCATAGCCGAGTAGTGTGTTGTTGGAATTTGCCGTTTTCAGATGTCACGCCTGTCACGAAAAACATGAAAAGTTTTTGCTGTGTTTTATTAAAAGGTCATGTTTTGGTGAAACACCAATATCTATCTTCTATCATGGAGTCTACATCTGCAAAGCAATAAACAAACATTCAGTGATTGCTTATTTCTCCACTATTACATCTCAAAATCGGTCACGCCTGTCACGAAGTCGAAATCCCGGAAATGTTTAAGTCGCCATTTTGAAAAAAATGTGCATGCTATAAAACTCAAACTTAAAAGACATGTTAGAATCATCATTTCCTGTCTTAATTGGCAAAAAACCGACGAAAATCTGTTATTTAGAACTTTTATAGCAAAATTTTGCTTTTTGGTGGCCATTTTTGCCATAATGCAATTTTGCCTAATTTTCCAATCCGAAAGTGCTTTATGACTTCATAATTACGTAACGCCTCGGCCGATTTTGATGATCGTGGTATCGTTAGATAGGGGAGGATCATACCTATCTATTATTAGCAAAACCAAGTTCATAGGAGGTTCCGTTCTAAAATATTAGGGTGATTGCAACAACCCTTCGGAGGACGTGTTGCAAAAATAGCTCAGGAGGACAAGGGTTAAAGCTCAAAAATAGATTAGACTTGCATAATACAGTATCAAAACTGTTGAAAATAAATCATAATCATAAATAAAGACGTTATTAAACAACAGATCCATTGCTAAAATCAAGTTTTACTAGGTGTGCACAAAAGTCACGCCTGTCACGTCACGCCTGTCACGAAATGATTTAGCCTGTATTCTCCAAGTTAAGAGCTACAGCTCCAAAAGTGAAATGTTTCCTGATTGGTTCCCCAAAGGAGATATACTGCAACATAAACAGGAATCAAATCTTTCGTGGGAAAGAGATGGAATTCAGCATTAAACCATATTTTTGAAAAGGCAGTGTCAGTTTGGGTCACGCCTGTCACGGACACTTTGTGTCCCCATTGTGAAGACAGTGATTGAGTTAGAATAATTTTTTCACTTTTTGCATCCAATATCGAATGTTTACTATAACATATAGGAATATTTCCGTGGTATCGCCTTTAGAGCTATTCTGAGAAAAAAAGGTTCATGCAAAGGTCACGCCTGTCACGCTGGAATTCGCCAATTATTAAAAACCAACATGTTAAAGATTTAAAGTTGGGTAAATGGATGACATTTAAGGTGATTAGTCTGGTAATTATGTCCTGTGAAATTAAATAGATATGTTAAAGGCTGAGTCATCAAATAAAATAAGGTGTGCTTTTGATACCATGATATTAGGTTGAGGCTACCTTAGTAGTGTTCGCACTGCAATGTATATATATGTGTGTGTGGACTCAATATGGGGGACAGGTGTCAAGTCTATTCCAGTTTTAGATCAAATATAGATGTGTTCAACATGCCTTCAACTTGTGAGCAGTCATTTATAAGTGTGGTGCCTAACATTATCATGTTGGAAATTGTAAAGGTACAAATGCTGTTTTGAATGTAAAATAAATTCATGCAAGAAAAGATATATGAAAAAGGCTAAAATGTGAAATTGGAAAAAGAGATTAACACTGAAGTGATAGCACCATACATGATAGATACAAAAACAACTGCATGCATGCACTGCAACCATGCGTACTCATCTCTATTTATACCTGTGGACGGTATGTCTGAGCCGGTACATGTAGACGACACTGGGATACTTAGCAACTTGTCTGCAGTATAACACAATTAGCAAAATGAACATCAACATTAATTACTGACAGCTTATTCTGCCATTAGCAAAGGCGATAACAAATGTTAAAGATGAAACTTAACTACAAAGTTCATTTTTCAGCACATCTTGGAAGTGACTATTGCATGGACATCCTGTATCCATTTTTACGATTCAAGTTCATTGGAATTTGAGGTTTTATCTGCCCAGTGACAATCCTTTTTTTATATTGCACATATGCATGTAAAATTGGGACAGGCTTTTAATGTACTACCTTTGTATTTTGCAGAAACACAAAGCAAGGACATATCCCACAATATGAGCAGACACGCAATTGAGGCACTCTACAAATTTTACACAAATAATATGTTCATACATAAACTGGTTTTGAAGAAATCCAGTTTGGGTAATATGCGTGGGAAATATTTTACTGAGCAACATAATACGAGGGGTGTTCAATAAGACTGTGGCCTGAGGTATAAGAAGATAAGCTACGAATTAAGACTTCATTAACATGCTATATATGTAGTTCAATTTGATTAATGAATATCTGGACATTTTACAGTACTTACTATAGTTGTTATTTTGCAGAAATTAAAACTGGCTAGTTAGAGATCTTTGAGAGTTAAAACTAGCCAGTTAGAGATTTCTTAGAGTCCATTTTTTACTCTGAAAACTGAAGAAATACAACAAATCTTAAAGGGCCTACGGAATAGGATGATAATCCTGTTACAAGTCTTTGTGGGACATCCCATTTTAGAAAAAGGGGGCCAAAAAAAAGCACCTAATACCAATAGCATCATTAATAGTGATATCGAATTATCAGAATGATCAGTCAGTATACATGAAAAGATTCAAAGAAGTCACACCACTTGTGACGTAAAAAGTGGTGCCTGACGTAGAAAGTGGTGCCAGTGGAACGAGTTCTTGTCCCTCCTGCTAGACTTGACACAAGCTGCATTAGTTTAATTTGTATTTCCTAGGCTCTTTAAATAACATGCAATTACCTTGAAATCTTTCTCCTAGGTGCTACACCCAACAAATTCAACAAAGACAAGGTGTTTGAGAAAGATCACCACTTATTATTGCAAAAAAAAAAATTGGGCTGCATATTTTGAAAATGTCAGAGAGGAGATGGATGTGGGAGTTCTTTGTATCATAATGCATATCTTTGATGCTTAACAATTAACTTTTGAAACCTATAACAGGCAAGATTGAACTTTCTGTAAAATAAAAAATAAGGCAGATGTTTAGTTAAAACTTTGCAATTATTCCATCAATCAAGTTATACTACATAACCTATTTATAGCTCATCTCCTTCTACCACAGGCTTCAAACTTATTGAACACCCCTCATATGCAACATTCAGGTAAACTGATATATGATATTATCACGAACTATAACACTGGCACTCTTTAAAGTCTACAGAAGAATTGAAATCTCACCTGATGCACTCCTGCTATGGTTCTCATTCTTTCGCTTCTTCTTACGTTTCTTCCTTCCAGAATCCTCCTTCTCTTCCTCATCAGAATCCTTGACAAAGCTCTTCCATTCCTCATCACTGCTACTTTCATGGATACCTGTAGTAGACAACGCACTCTGCTTGCTTTGAGACACCAGCTGAAAGCGCCACCAGGACTCGTTGATGTGCTGCGATAACTTAGAAATGCGCTGTGCCAAAGATGAATGCTTCACAGAGCACTTCAAGTATTTTGCCAATTCTTTACCCACTTGATCAGATTTTCCTTGCTTCTGGTGTGTCTCCTGTTTGGTTTGATCAGCTTTCCCCGACATGGCGTACTTTGTTGACGTCAAATCCAGCATGCATTCTTTTAATATTGTGAGAATTTCACTGGTGAATTTCTCGCTAGCTACAAAGCCAGCTTTATTCTGCAAACTCAGGCTAGTATTGCTGTACTGACTTGCCTCAGAACTTCCATTTCCAATCAAGCCACTCGTCTTTTGTTTAAGAATTCCTGACTTTGATGCACTGTTTTTATCTCCCGATGTGTCTCCACTTACGTTGTCAGCCTTGTTAGTCGTAAAAGTCACTTCTTTAGTACCCTGAAGGTTTTGTGAGGTTCTGCTTCTTATTTGCTCTCCAATCTCTATACTTTCCAGACTTGTGATACTTTTGTTCTGCCAGTCATCATCATCTTGGCCTTCCTCCCCGCCACTGTCGGATTGCGCATTCTTCCCCTCGGTGCGGAAATATTCATGGCGCACAAACAATAACGAGAAGATATCTTCTAATATTTCAACTCTATAGGTGAGAGGGTAGAGGTCAGATAAGAGTTCTCTGGCAGCTTGTAATTTTTGTATGACAAAGGTTTCCCATGAAGTTTGATGATCTATTTGCATAGTAGCATCAATGGTGGCAGTAGATTGAGTTGTACTTTTGGGTAGTGTTGTAGATTTATATGTCCATCCATTGTCTTGGCATACACTATACTCCAATGCATCCATGAATATTCTGTAATGAATAAAACAGAAAAAGATAGTGTAGCTTATGTTATTATAGAACAATTACTTTTTAATTGTTGACTTTCTTGTCAATGAGTTTGGTATTCATCAAACTTTGCGACAATGGCCCACATATTAAAAAACAGGCAAAAGTGATCAAATACATACTGTACACTAAACCATACAAAAAAGTTAATTATTAAATTTGATAAAAGAGGGCGAACTTATGGTTTTTTTAATAAAGTGGCATTCAGGGATACAAACAGAATAAATTAGAGAACAAAAGATTAAATTTATTGTTTTGCCTGTCTTCTTTCTTCTCATAAAATAAAAATAAATACTGGGGATTTATTGTGCGCTATGCCTCCCAGATTTGTAATTCAACACAGCCTCTGCACACTTTACAGTTGTTCGCTGACCATTGTGGCCCAAGTAAGCTCCATTCCACACCAAGCATCATTTCAGGTTCTACGACAACCTCTAGGGATGCTGAACCTTGATTAGCCTACATACGAACCATCGCTACCCGGATCAGCTCCCCGAGTTTCGTACGGGTTTCCATGAGACAATTAGCAGTTAGTTCCTTGTCCAAGGGAATTTAAAGCACACTCAACTTTTGGCACCAGCAACGTTTGAACTCGGGACCTTCTGGACGGGCGTACATTAATTTGAGCAATGGGCGCCCCCGCAAGTGGTGTCCATTATCACAAATGTGGGTCATTCTAATGTGAGAATAAAGTCAGTTATATGCCAAATAATAAAAGACATCATTACTGGAAAAACGTACACCCTTTTCCAAACATAAAGTAGTAATGTCAAATAGAGAAGTACGTGTTGGATGTGTATATATATTTACATCGCACCGTGATTTTCAACACGCGACCCACTAACACAAAATGTAGTAAAATCACACTCGGTGCCTAGAATCTTCAACAATCAATGTCAGAATGTACTGTTTTAAAAAGTTAAATTATTTTCATGTTGACAGGAGAATCCTTGCCATGCTTTATGAATCTGTCAATGCTAGTGTCTGGAGGTATTATTTGCATTGCTGGGCGAGAATGTTACTCAATGGGGCAAGGACAAAATTACCAGGGTTGTGAAACAAGCTGGAAAGATAATCAATGAGCCACAGCACACTTTTTGACCCCATTGTGGGATAGAAGCATAAAAAACACATTTTAATAGCAGACAAGTAAAAGCACCAGTCTGAAAAGGGGGTTGGTAATAATACCAGAAAATGCAAGCACAGGTTTTTATAGAACTCCCCCGAGCCCAACCCATCCGAACACCCAACACCCCCCTTACTCCCAGGCCAAAATGACTGAAATGAGATAGACCATGCACAGCATGGGATGTCTTTCAGAATCAGAAAACATTTGGAACACAAAAGTCTATCAACCCAATCCTACAAATCCCTCCCAAGACAAACCGATGAAAAGAGACAATAAACACCACACACACCCTCACACTCAGACAACAAGAAATGTGATGTGGTCTAAACAAGCAACAACCAAAATAAAACTCAATTTTTAAATATAAATAAAAGAACAAAATTCAGGAGGCTTCAAGATCAAGGGACCACGTCCTAAAATGCTTTCATAGTTTACCTTTGCTTTCAGCAATTTTGTACTCTGAATTTCTTTTGTTTTTAACTAAATTTAGAAATGCAACAAAGTTGGGCTGTTTTGCTGAAATTTACATCTGTGTAAATAAAATATCAAACATAAAAAGAGGATATTGATACAAACATCATGTTCAGACAGGCTGGTGACACCTGGGTGACACCAAACATTTTCTCAAAATAGTTAAAAGTGAATGACTCCCAAGAAACACTGTTGATTAAACAACAAATTTCATCCAAAGTAGGTAAATTTTATCACACTCACAAAATAAATGCACAAGTATTTCCGGCTTGTTATTACAAAAATAACAGTTAGGCAAGTCAGCACGACCAATTTTATTACAAAATTTATTAGTGCAAATTGCCCTGTAAAATTATGTAAAATTAAAGGATCTTAACTGAGTTTCAATGGTACAACAAAAATTAGCCATGTGAATATTGTTCCGTTCCACCTCATCTAATATATCTAAAGATTCAACCCATTGCAAAACATTTCCTCAATATGAAGTAAACATGTTTCTGCACTTTGGCTTCACTCAAAAGACCAGAAGATATTTTGGTAAAAATATTTTCCTGAATATTCTTGGAATTATGAAACCAGTTCAAATAAATCCCATTCATTAAAGAGTTGTATTTCCTCTTATCTCCAATAGGAATATCAAATTCAAAGACTTGAATCTTCAAATGTCTTGACCAAATTGTTCCCATAATAGAGATCAGAAATATGATTAACACCCGTAATGTCCCACTCAGAAGTAAAAAACCTTTTTGGTTTTCAAACAAACATTTTTATTACACCAAATAGGATCTTGGAGATGAAAATCAGACAAGTTTGAATTCTCTTTAATTTTGTTCCTGTATTTTAATACAGGAACAAAATATAGGATCTTGAAGATGAAAATCAGACAAGTTTGAATTTTCTTTAATTTTGTTCCTGTATTTTAATACAGGAACAAAATACAGGTCTTAAAAGACCAAAGTTTAATACTTTCCACAATCTGACAGTTACATAAGGAATTCAAAACACAATCAGGAGCATCTGTCCTGAACAAAACTGTCCAGTCAGAATGAAAGTTTTTCAGAACAGTTCCTTCCAGATGTTTCCAAAAGCTACAATAGTTGGGATCAAACAAATGATTTATCCAAATAAATTTTTGAGCCTGTGAAAAACAACATGATCAAACATTTGAAGCCCACCATGCTCATAATCATTACATAAAATGCCCCACTTGACTCTATCACTGCCCCATTCCAAATGAATTTGTAAAACAAGTGATTCAGCTTTTTAAAGAAAATTTTAGGGATATCAATGCAAAGAACTGAAAATAAATAAAGAAGTTGGAGGAGCAAAAGAGATTAAATAACAGTAACTTTCCCTATGAGAGATAAATTCCACGTCTCCAACAATTAAGAGTTTTGCTCAATCTGATTACGTTTGGGGACAAATTGAGTTCATAAAGTGAATTAAAATTAAGTGAAAATTTTATTCCCAAGGTTTTAAAGGTATTAGAATTCCATTTAAGGTCATTTTCCTGAAATGGGAAAAAGTTGGGTTCTTATGAAACTGTCAATATGGACAGCTTCTGATTTGGACAAATTAATTTTAAAACCAGAAAAGGAAGCATATTTATCAAGGGTATTAAAAAGCACCTTTAAAATGTAGTAAATGTCCAGGGCCACTCATCACTTCAGCAAGTTTGTAATTAGTAGGTCAACATAGTGTCAATAGTTTCAGAAGGTGCTTTTGACACTCTGGACATTTACTACATGACCTGTTTGCAGGTCAGCTGATTTCAAGAAAAGGATCAAGGTGTTTGCTGTCTGCTTTAGCTGGTTGTTATCTAAGTCAATATCATCCTGTACAATCACTACTTACTTAATGATAAGGAAGCTTCGATATATTGTGATATCTCTTTCCTGTTGGATGGTAAGCTGTGGAGGTTCCTCCACATTGCTTGTAAACCGAACGCACTTCTCTGCTTTGGGAGGATCTTCAGCTGGATTTAAATCTGCAAGAAAAGTTAAAGTTAACATTGAAATTTTTAAAATAATGATAAATAAAATATTTACCCAAAAAAAAGAAGAAAGAAAACTCAAGTTTAGCTGGAAAATGTGACAGACCTTTGAGCCCTATTCTATATCTTGAAGAGCATGTTCTATCCATTATTTGATGCCACTTCACAATTCTCTTATGGAGGGGGTCCTCCTAGTCAACACACTTTTCCCATTACTTTGCACCCCATATATATAAGTCAAGAAATTTAAGGTTTGGACTTCTACCTGGTTATTCTTCCATGATGTCACATCAATTTGTAAAATGTGTTGCAACTGAACAAGAACAGGTACAGCAAAATCAAATGGGAATCCTCATGTCTTTGAATGAGTAAATCATAATCATGGATGAATTGAAAATAAAAGATTTAAAAAAAAAAATACTTTAAAAAAAGATAAGCTACCTGAAAGGGGCACAAAGAATGCCTTCAACAAATTTCATCAATCTCCACTATAAGATCATAAATTCAATGATTTCAATTATATACAGGATTTTTTAAAAAAGAGAGACTGGCCAGCAACAATGTTTGCATTTTGTTTCACATCTTTCCACATCTTCATCTTATCTTATCCTTGCTATGTATGTTGGTACTCCCATTTTTTTTTTATCTTTTCCTTACCTAATTGTGGTCGCTTACTGAGCATATCAAACACCTCACTGGGTTCAAGCTGTGATAACTGGGTAGACTGGTGAAGAACACGCAGTACTGAGTGCGAATCCAAGCCATGGAATAGTTCACTGGCCTTGGGATCAATGGCAGGTTCCAATCCACTAGCAAGCATCAAAGGTCTAAAAAAATTAAAAAAAGTAAGAATAAATGAATTGTGTGTCCCAAAGCATACTACTTCTAGAAATCTAGAGCAGGGAAAACTTTCCCGGTCATGTTGACTATACCTTCAAAAGTATATCATTTCTCTCTAGTACCAGAGAGCTTCACGTTTGACTCTGTATCTGTATCTGTTATGTCGGCAGGGTAGATATCCATCTACATTTCACCAACTTCTTCTCGCGCACAAACAAAAGGTATGTTTACTGAGTTTGTTTTGTCAGGTCAGAATGCCAATTTTTCTTTTGAAGCAATCAAGCCAGATTTCACCATTGTAAATTTGCTGAGAGGGATCACCACGTTACCTGAACAGCAAGATTGTTACATTGAAGAATGCTTGACAACAGGGTAGAGAGGAGGAGCACAATTATGGATTATTCAGAGTCTGTCGATAGGCGTTGTTATTCATAGACTCACCAGGTATACACTTTGTGCAGCGCCCCCAAGAAGGAGCATTCGCACAGGGGACAAACGGCTTAACGTGACTATCCAAACCACAGAGCAATTAGAGTAAAGTTTCTTGCGCAAGGAAACAAGGAGACGTAAACCGCCTGGCCCGGGGCTAGAACCCACAATCTCTGTATTACGAGACCCGTGCTCTAACCGCTCGGCCACGCTCCCCTCTACCATATCAACACAAGTTTATACATGCGCACTAAAGGAATATCATGTGTTAAGGACATTGCATTGAAGGACGTCGTGAGATATATATTGACAGACTCTGAGTAAACCATTAAAAGAGTTAATGCCATGTTCCATTACTAAATTATATTTGCCACTTAGTGAATTCAAAATGATACTTGATAATTAAAAGTAAAGAGCCTATGTACCAATAGATCACAAACAACTTTCTCTAAACTACATAATTAGTAGTAGTACTCACCTCAACTTCACTTTTACGATGAAATAAAACAGTTAAAATGGTGGCATATTTTAACTTTTAATTGAAAAGAGGTGGTAACAAGAGGTGGTGCACCTGTGCATAGGTAATACACATTATTTAATTTGTGGGTATCCAAACACTACTGTCCACAAATTGGTACCTTTATTGGTAAATTTAATTTTTGGTGATATCGTTTGAAAAATAGTAAAGTCAACTGTACTGTTGTATTTTATTTATTGGTATTTAGTTACATTTGAAAAGAAAAATTAGAAGTAAATGCAAATGATGTGATTTTTTTTCTTGTCAGAATTTGAAAGTTACACTTAAAAAATTTTGAGTCTCATACATAGTCTAGATTGTCGATGCAAATCAAAAATACCAAAAATAGGCTTAAAATAGGCCAACAATAACAAAAAATCATTCAAAAATCAAAAATTTGAGAAATTCGTTCCTAGACATGTGTTTCTAGATTCTTAGAAGCATTCGAGGTCCATCTTTTATTTTTCAAAATTTAGTTAGGTTGTTTACAAATTAATGGCCCAAGAACAAGGGTTTTTTGGACCTTGGTCCAAATCATACATTTTGGTCCAAAACTGACCTAACCATCATCTTCTACATGAAAATCCACATCTAGAAATGTATACTTTTATATGGATTTACTTATCGGTTGCTGAGTTACAAAGCATAAAATATTTCAGAAAATGAGGGGTTAACTGTGCCCATAACATACCAAAATCCATGCACATTTATTTAGCATTTGTCAGCGAAGACCCCACATGGTGTAGACCCTCCCCTCCACCAACTTTCATCAAAATTGTGTCCAAGTTCCATGAAAATCTGACAAAGTATATGAATTTTGTGATCAATCTTATTATTTCAACCACCAGCAGTCATTGACATCTGGTGACCCCTGTTGACCTTAGACCCCATTTCAGTTTGGACCATATGTGTGCCCCTACCCAAGGACCATTGTGTCCAAGTCCCATGGGAATCGGTCAAAGTATGTGAGAAAAGTGGCACAATGAAAAAGGTTAACATTGTTAACCACGCCAGACAGACACAGAGACATACCACCAAAGTAATACCTATGTGCTCATCTTTCAGACTAAAGACGACACAAAAACTGTGCACCACCAGCATTAAAAGTCTGGTTATGCACTGATTAAATTTGAATTCTGGATAAAAACTATAATACAACAAACTTACCTGGCTTTTTCAAGACACCATTGTACTAATTGGACTTGATATGCTAACTTATTACAAGCCTGCTCCAGTAGAGGGTCTCTGCTGCATTGCTGAAAATAACAAAAAACACCACAAGACTTAATTCAAGGGTTGATAAAACAGTAAGCCACAACATAACTTACTGTGTGCTTATTTTATGATGGTTTCAGGATGTCTATAGTGTTCTTGCAATGCCGCATTTACTTTCTTACACTGTTATAAACAACAAAGTGATACAATTACTCAGAACCTAGCTCAAGAGTTTGGTACCAATCTGTTTTGCTACACATTCTGTTCTATTCTACAAAATAAGATGTATTAAACTGATCTTGGGGGGGGGGGGGGGTTGCAAGTTTATTTGGTACCATAACTCAGTTTCAGTTTTTATTTTTACATAGTTACATTGGAGGGAAAACCTTGAAGAGCTATGCTCGTAAATTAAGGTCACCCAAATTGTTATTGAAAATAACTTAACAAAACAAATTAGCAAAGTGCTTAAAGTTAATAAAAGTATACATTTCCAGAAAGGAATTTTCACAAGGAACATGATGGGGATGTTGATTTTTGACACAAAATCACATTTTTCTAGAAAATCACAAAAAACACATTTTTTTGGCCATTTTGGGCTTCCAAACAAGCTAAAAATAACATATTTTAAAAAATGGCTTCTGAATGGGATTTTTAATTTAAAACACCCATTCAGATGTTGCATCATTTTTATTTTTGAGGACTTTTTTGAATGTCATGCCAAATAAGATTTAAAAAAATGATCAAAATGGGAAAAAAGTGAATTTTTGACCTTATTTGGCATGAAAATCAAAAATTTGGCCAAAATCCTAAAAAATAAAAATGACGCAACATCTGAACGGGTGTTTTAAACAAAAAATCCCATTCAGAAGTCTTTTTTTTTATTTATTATTTTTAGCTTGTTTGAAAGCCAAAACGGCCAAAAATTTTGTTTTTGTGATTTTCTAGAAAAATGTGATTTTTGGTCATAATCATAATCATAATCATAATTTATTTCTTCCACATATGCAAAGTTACAGTAACAATATATCAAAAATAGTACATAACATTGTAAACTGAAAAAAATAACATTGTGGAGGAGGACTGGGAAATAAGC
>JXSR01S028581.1:0-10847 GCA_000969725.1 Ophiothrix spiculata
TTTTTCAAATTTTGCCAAAAATAGGCCTAAAATAGGCCAAAAACGACAAAAAAAATCATTTTGGGCCAATTTGACATACAATATACTGCTGGCTTCTGGGAAGACGCTAGCGATGACGCTAGAGATGAAAATATTTTACCTTGCTAGTATCTGGTTAACATCTTCACAGTTTCTAAACTCTAGATGCATCTTTTAGTATGTCATTGTCTTAACACTGACTAATTCATGATATTTTTGTGTTATTCGAAAACTGATTAATTGTGGTCACCATATACTGCTCTAATTTTCATCGCTTCTTTTATCAATATTTTCAGTATGACTTTGAGACGGAGACTACATTCCTATCCTGGCTACAAACAAAGAAGAAAAATGATGCCAAAAAGCAGGCTGCAAAAGAAGCTGCTTTGGCTGCGCAGCAAGAAGCTAAAGCAGCAGCAGAAGCAGCAAAAAGCAGCCAGCAGCAGCAGCAGCAACAACAGCCGCAACAGCAGCCAACATCCGCAGCTCAATCTGTCAGTGCAACATCAACAAATAACTCTGTATCACCCGTAATGTCTGGTAATATACTCATGCCAACTCAGCTTCACAGTGGTGCCCCATCTCAGACTGTGCCTCCTCCTAAAGTCAAATCACAAACATCTTTTGATCCAAGGGTGTTTGAGAATGACAATTTTGACCCATTTGAGATGACTGAACTACAAACTCTTAATGATATGGATGAGCTAAGGGCAGTACTAAGTAATAGTATTCCCCAACCAAACCAGGAGGGGACATCACAGCTCACCAATCAACAACAAACACCATCAGTATCTCAAAATAATGACATGAACGATATCAGTCCATCAGAACCTGAATACCAAAATATACAAAAACAACATGATTACCAAAATGTGCAACGACTTGACGAACAAACTGTCAACGAGGATTCGTCTCAACATCATGATTATCAAAACGTGCAAATAGATAGAGGGACAGGTGCTGTGTTATTCAAACCAGACAGACCAGAAGGACCATCTCTGCCTCCTCGTGGTGTGGCGCAAACCACTCCAAATGGGGCGCTAAGCCCTGAACTTCTACCAAATGGAATAGGTGATATGCCCACTAGCACTGAGAAAGCTAGCACGATAAATATGACATTTCCAACAAGGACTCCACTCCCTCCTATAACCCCTTCTCGTGAAAACACTGATGTAAGTATAAATGCTGGAAGTAGCCAAAACAGTAATAGCACCACATCACAGTCCACCGCTACCCCAGAGACGAGTAGAGCGACGGGGGTACCAGCACTAGGTAGATCCCCTCCTAGCTACTATGCACCTGATTATGGCAGGAGGAATCCTCTGGTCGGAGCTGTCCCGCTTCCTGGATTGCCACCTGACCCACCGCCTGCATATCCACAGGTATGCGACACAGAGGTATGCTTGCAGTGTGCACATGCACATAGTTTCTTTCTTTTAGTATCTAGTTGCACATAGTTTTTTCTCTTGTTTCTAGTTGTTCAGACTGATTAGCATGATTAGGGTTAGGCCAAAAAAAAATTGTTGTGTTGCCTTCAGGTGGAATTTCTGAAAAATTGAGTGGGTCGTTCGGAATTTCTTTTTTCATATTTTTTTTAAGCATTTGGGTGCATTTTCCACTATTTTCAAAAACATAATTCTCAAAAAACACCCAATTTGAGCAAAATTGGGTGCTTTCTGACCCTAATATTTTATTTTTATTTGTGACTGATGTCAGTCACTGAGGGCACACAACAACTTTTTGGGGGCCTTAAGCAGATTTTTATGCTGAACATGATTTCAGGGTTTGATCAAATTAGTCAATTTTGGTTAAAATAGCCCAAAACCATATTTTTTTGTCACAAAAATTCCGGAAAGATTTGTTTTTCTGAAATTGTATACATTTTGGAATGTAGAAACAAATGTCAAGGAAAAGATTTCTCAAAATAATGATTTTCAAAAATAGGTTAACAATCATGATTTTTGGCAAAATGACTATTCTGTGACATTTGTTTCTAGATTCCCCGAAGTACAATTTTTTTTTATAAAAAACTAATTTTAGTTAGGCTTTCCAGAAAATGTTGGACTAAAAATATGGCAGGTTTAGTTAAAGAGTTAAGATACAAAAATGTTATGAAAGTTGTGGGTCTACCCAGCCTTAAAACCTATCAGATCAAGCTAATATTTTTTGTTATTCACTGTCAAATCAGTTAGCACATGTTGCTGTTGTCGTTAGATTTAATACCAAAACGTATACTCAAAGAGTCCTGAAGCTTGTAACGCACACCACCTTAAAAATGTGCGCTCATGTCCGAGACCATCGCATATACGCTGCAGGCGCATTCACAAATTAAATCCACAAACTATAAGCTGCTCTGTGTGGTGAAATACTAATCAACCAATCAGCAAATCAGGGTTGTGCATTAGTTCATTTGAACAGCCATAAATGCAGTCTGTTGTCATTTTTCACTTTCCAAACATTTGCAAAGACTATGAAAAGGATTAAAATGTCTCCTTATTGACCTCACTGGGTTTTCAGAAAGGCCAGGGTTCAAAATATTATAAGGTAAATCTAAGATAGACGCGTTCAAAGATCAGTAAGCCCTATGTTTTCAGTTGATGGCCCTCAGATATATTTCTTTTTACCAATCCTTTTTTTGAAATGGAACATTCCAGGTATTTTGAAGCAAAAATAAAGACTTTGAAACTGCAAAAAATTGATTTCAGCAAATTAGGACCACAGCATGTATTTTTACCTGTGGCACAAAATGAAGTTTGCCGCATTTACTTCTAGTTCGAGATGACACAAATATTATTTAGATATTCACTGCTCAAGAGGGCAATTAATGGTGGAAATATCTACCGAAGGTGATTAGCAACTAAGGCTGTGTTCACACATAATGGTCGTGACTAGTCATGACTGGCTCTAGAGCGAGACAACTTAGCGGTTGCTTTCACACTGGGACATGACTTGCGCGTTAAAACTAGTGGCCTGTCGCTTTTGGTCACAAGCGAGTCACTTTCTATAATTGCTTTCACACTGGGAATTTGCTTGGGAGCGGCTCATGAGCGAGAATATAGTCATGACCAAATTCTTCTGTGTGAATACACCCTAAGCTTGCCAGTGCCTGATACAAAGCTGGAGGGCAATAGTAGGCTCATTGTCTCCTGTTGCCATGGGCAGATATTTTACACCATAGCTCAAATTTAAAGCTGGACAAATTTGTTTAAATTATATGTGATGGCTCACCCCAAAAGGGTGAACTTTGCATATGATATCAATTTTGATTATATCATTTAATCTGTTACAGCATCAAGGTGATCAAATTTTACAACAGAAAATCTGCTGGAAATTCTTATTATTTTCTTTATTTTTTTTGCCTATTTTCATCAGTTTCTTGAAAAGTGTTATGTCAAAAAGCCCTCCCTTTTGGGGTGAGCCATCACATATGCTCATCCCGAAAGTGGGGACTTTGCAGATGATATCAATTTTGATTTTATCATTTCATCTGTCATAACATTGTCTAAGCTTTAAAATGACACCTTATTTGTTGAAATTGATCAAGCCAATCAAATTTTACAACAGAAAATGTGCTGGAAATTCTTATTATTTTCTCTATTTTTTGTTGCCTATTTTCACCAGTTTCTTGAAAAGTGTTATGTCACAAAGTCCCCCTTTTCGGGGTGAGCCATCACATATATGGACACACAAAAATATTCCTGACATGATATTTGAAGACAATTTAAAATACATTCTTACTTAATACATATTTAGAGCTAGAGAGAATTTTCAACTGTTCCAAAAGTTCCCATAAGCCGCTGAGATTGCCATCCTATCCATTTAAACTTTTTCTTAAGATTTTTTGAACTTGATATCTTGATCTAGTTTTGCCCAATTCAGTGACTTGAATAATTTAATGTGTCCATATAAAATATTTTAGTCTTGCTCTTTGCTTTTTTCTCATTATTTTAAATGAATGGTGTCTTTTGGTGTGTGATTAGTTTATTTCAAGGATCCTCTTTACTTAAAATTTTCTTTCTAAATATATGACTGTTCATTTCAAACCAGCCGTAAATGCAACCTCTTGGTCCTCAGAATAAATAGATACTTTTCATACTCCTGATCATATTGTTGAAATGAAACTTTACAGGTGTTGTGAAGCAAGTATAAAGGTTGTGAATGTGCAAAATATCAATTTGCAGAATTACATCCTTTGCCTGCATTTTACCTATAGTACAAAATAAAGCTTGCCGCATTTATGACTGGTTCAATATAAACCACCACAAATGTTGCTATATATGTGCAGCCAGCTCTCTCCTCACTTTATTTTGTTTGTTGTGAATACATTGTTTGGTGCACACAACACTAATATTAAAATATTTGTGAATCCAGACTTTAAAATGAGAGCGGAACCTTATGCAAAGATGGGATTTGTTTAACACTTTGAACCCGACGAGCCGGTATACCGGCTCACGTGTACATGTACCATATACCCGATGAGCCGGTTTACTGGCTTTAAGGTCACATGTCAGAAACTTGATGTGTCTGCCATCAGGCATGGGCAGTTACAATTTTCAATGGTCTTATTTATATCTGAAGACATCAATGAAGCTTTGAACCCATAGTTGATAAGTCATTTTGCTCTTATTTACTCAACAGAGGTGAAAAATTCCACATATTTTTGCAAACTTGATTACAATTTTCAACAAATGTGGCTTTCCCATAGACTACAACGTAAATGTCGAATATGTTGGTCGACATAAATAGTATTCTTTTGTGAATGCTGGTTATTGGAGTATTTCAGACTACTGTAATATGAAAACGTAAAGCAAGGAAAATCAAAACTTCAGTAAGTTTAGGGGTTATATTGTGTTTTTAAACTTTCAGGTTGGCCCGGGTCAGAGGTACAGATACACATGGAATGGCCTCCAGTGCCTTAAGTGTTTCCTGGTTCAAGATATTTATTTTTCCTTAGATGTACATTGTATATTCAACAGGATGGAATGCTTGTTATATCATATTAAACTAAAACTGGAAAATGCTTGTTATGATAACGTTAAAATGACTGGCAATTTTCTGCATAATTAAATATGCTTTGAACAGCATTTAGTTCTACCTTTCATCAACACTGTCCTTGCACCTATTGGAACGGAAAACATTTTGAATTTGCCTAGTTTAAATCGTAAATGGATATTGTGTCCTTACACTTAGGTCCTTAAAGTTCTAAAGCAACTAGCTGTACACATACATGTAGCTATAGGCCTACAATTACATACATTTACTACACAATTTATATTTTTATATTGAGGGGTTTTTTTAGTTGCAAATCGTTATTTTTTTCTAGTTGTCAAATGAAGCTGCTGTAGCACTCCACTAAGTGATCTCATGATTTTTTTGTTAAATTGAGCAAAATTTGAAGCTCTGAAGATGACACTTTAAGTTGCTGTGGTATTGAAAGCTCAGCTCTAGAATGCATCTAAAGAAAGAACAAATACTGCTCACAGTTCCCAACCAAGAAAACTCATTACTTTCAATTCCTTTTCCATTACAGTCTTTAAGTAGATTTTCTCCACTACCAAACTCACCGCCTCGTTCACGTACCCTATCAGAAGAAGAGAGGAGCCGACCGGACCCAGTGTATGATGCAATGAGTACTGAGGATAAGAACTTTGTGATGACCCTCATGGGGATGGGATTCCCCAAATCTAGAACTGCTAGAGCTGTCAAGAGGATTGGAAGAGATGACAGATTGGTAAGTTGTGTATCAAATCAGATTCATGTTGTAGTTGAGATTTGAAGAATGGTTGGAAAGCTATGATGCAATGAGAACAGGGGATAAGAACTTTGTCATGACCCTCATGCGACAAGAAAATTAAAATTACCTTGAGAAAGGTCATGCAACTACCTCAATGAATATGTAAACAAATCTCTGTTCGCTTGGAAGTTTTCATTCCCATAATACAGTTTGGTTAAATGTGAAATTTAACATATTTCCCATATAAATGCACAGCAGTGGCTGAACATTCCATTAGTTCATTCAAATGTGTATTGTGAAAAAATCTTAAATCAACCTCTGATTCAAAAGTAAGATGTCATTTAAAAGAATTATATATTTCAGCTTTAAAATGAGACCAAAATATGGATTTAATGGGTCACATATTTTAATTTTATGATCCAAATTTCATTGAAATCCTTTGAGAAAGCAGTTTTACCATTTTTGGCATGAAAATTTCCTTGAAAAATAGAAATTTGACATGAATTAGTTTTTTGATAGGCATTTTGAAACAGAAAAAGCATGGATTTTAAATTTCTTGTTTTATGTGAATTGTGTAAGTTTAAGTTTGTGTGTCCCTTATAAAAGTGTCCAAGACAATTAACTTTGGAAACACTGCTTTTAAACGGAACAAAATGCTGGTTACTAATGAACGATAAACTAAATACAATCAGACTCTGACAATTAGTATAGTAGATTATGCAATTAATGAGTAGTTTCTAGGAAATGACCTTGGGTTTTTAACAGACATGTAGATACTACAGACTGATAGGAAAACATGTTGTACAAATTCGTCTGTTCGAAGTACAAAAGTGATTATATGGACTAGTTATAAACAGGAGAGCATGGATAAAAAACATGAGGGTGTCTGCCCAGGGTGTCTTGTCCTCAATAGGCCCTTTAGGAGAGCCTTTTCTTTGCAAAATTTGGTACTTTGATGAATCTATTTCTCAAAATTTCCAACATTTTCATCTGGACATTTTTTCACAAAAAACTTGAGTTGCCATTTTTAATCAAGCTAACTTAGCTAAGAAGAGCTTGAGTCCTATGATTACCAATACATTGGCATTTACTATTATAACTTAAACTGGGCCTTAGTGACCAGCAAAAAACATTTAGGGTGAGAGAAAAGTGTCTTGTGACAAAGTATGAAGTTCATGAATATTTATGTCCATACATTTTGTTTAAATATTTGTCAAGTAGCAGAGACGTGTAAAAAGTAATTCTTACTACTTTACCGCAAATGTGTTAACATTCAAGTACAGCTGGTATATGCACAGGTTGCTTTTATGGTTGAGTAATAAAGACTCCTGCACATTATCCTTCATGGCTCAAGAGAAAATTTTGAATTTATTGACTTTTAAATTTATTTCCAAGTAAAATTGTGACTTTTTCATGTGTAGTAATACAAATACAACATGGTTTATTTTGGAAAAGTATTGCAGAATAATGTGCCTCGGTGTAGGGTTGTAGGCGAAGTCTTGATCATCCAACACCTCGGGAACAGTATTTTGCAATACTTCACCTCAAACCATGTCATATTTGTATATTCTCAAAATATCATTCCTGTTTAAGAAAACGTTGTCAATTCATTATATTTGAACGTTTGTTTCCTATGCAGGTAGTAGAATCTTTATGTGCAGTAGAAAATGTATGTACTGAAGGTTTCCCAGAAGACAGAGTTGAAGAAGCACTCAATCTTATGGATAACGACCAAGAAAAGGTATGGAACAAAAACACTCTTAAGGAATCTTCAAGACTCAACTGGCAGTTGACCACCTGGTACCGGCAGTTCTGGCCAGCCACAATGGCATTAGCAAGATGCCATTTCTGTATAAATTTAACTCAACATTTTGAGAAATATGGTATATGGACAGGTTCTCATTTCTCATTTAAAATTGATATTTTTATGGGTGGCATTTCAAATTTCTTAGTGGCACGTAAATTAGAGGAGCTCATTTTTGTTTATTTACTCAAAACTGGAGTCAACATATACAAAATATTTTACTGCCTTGTCAGGCAGGTAACTTTCAATTTTTACCCGCCCAACACCAAAGTTACCCACCATGTCCAGCCCTGTTAGCAAGTGACCAGGACCAGCAGATCTGGGTGGGCAATCAATGGTCAACCACTGGTTGAGTTTTAAAGTTATGCAGCACTAAGTCCCTCCAATAAGTGGTAATGGTCAGGAGGTCAGGTCATGACCTTGATTTAGCTAATCTTGCCATAAATAAGTTTGAATGTAACACTTAAAGACGAAACATGTGCATAGTAACTAAGCCTAAGATTTATGCCTTATACACAAAAGGCAATGCGCGCACTTGCTATTTATGCATTGTCTTCCAGTATGCACCAAACAACGCAAAAATTAGTGCAAAACGTAACGAGTGCTCCCGAAACAACGGAGGCTTCAGTGATGAAACTTTTTACGTGTGTGATCCTATACCACAAAATGCTGATTTATCAAATATTTGCTACCTACAGATTTTTAAACTTTTTTGCTTGTCAATTGTGAATATCAAGTGGATGTCAAATCTAGAAAAAAATGGAGTCACAGACTGTTTTATGTTTTAAAAAGGTAGCTGGAGATGAAATCTAACAACAATTTTCATCTTTGGAAATGTCAAAGTTCAGTTTCATAATACAGAGCAGATAGAAAGTTAATTACGTCAAATAACTAATGCTCGAGTTTCAAGTTATTGTCCATTAAAAGGAAAATGACGTCATCATATATGATGTCATAGTGTGCTTAAAAGGTCTGTGACCTCAATTTTTTATTGCTAAATTTTGAAGTTCAGACTATAGAGAAATTTTTTTTTTAATCTGTAGGTAGGAATTCATCACTGCGATCGTCCTTAAATAAACAAAACTAGTCCTTCACATTAACGTTGCTGATTCTACATGTTTAAATCTCTCACCAGATGGTGAGCAGTTAGAACCTGTCCAAGGTTTTATGAAAAAAAACCAAAGTGTGTCTCAAAAACCCATAAGCTAGACTAGACGTTATGCAAACTTGTAAAATTATGTCGAACTATTCACATTATGTCTATTAATTGAACTGGTTAATATCATATAATAATGTAAATTATTATTTACTGTAATTTGAAAGAAATTTTGTCAAACATTGAATTTTAATTACCCTATTTCAACTCTGCAGCGTAATGTTTCCACCAGCGATATAGCCTGAATGACCAGCTGATGCATTTTGTATCAAAAAAATAACATCTTCACACACAAATCGTTATTCGAGTGCAAGAAAGTCGTATCTGCAATGGCTGCCCTAAGTTATATTTATTTTTCAACTTGTCACAAGAATGTGAAAAATCTCTCAAAATTTCACTGTCTTATATCAGTGGTTCTTGAAATGTCACCTGAAGAACCATTACAAGAACCACTGACCCAAGACTGGAAATTTTACAGTGTGCAATCTAATTTAATGACAAAAGGCAGCTATTGCAAATATGACTTTCTTGCACTCACATGATGAAATATGATAATGTATTGATCACATAATTTATATTGGTGTTGTCTTTATTTTTTGCAGGCCAAAGACTTCTTGAAATTATACAAACAATTTGAAGAGCTTGGTTTCAAAGGAGATGATATCAAAAGAGAACTTATTGTACACAATAACAATCAAGAGAAGGTCTTGGATAGTCTAACGGCGTAAACTGCGCACCTCTTAAGCCTATGATATACTAGCAAGACGCAGCTAGCTAGCTAGACGCTAACAAAGTCGCTAAGGTTCGAATTATTCTAACTTGTTAACATCTAGTTAGCGTCTTCAAAGTGTCTAAAATCAAACCACACACTAGCTGCGTCTTGCTAGTATATCATGGGCTTTAGTGTATTGCTGTCAGTATCAGTTGTGTTGTCAATGAGATAATTGTCTTTACTGCATATCAGTGTTTTGAAGAACTTGGTTTCAAAGGAGATGACAGTAGAACTCATAGTACACAATTACCATCAAAAGAAGGTCTTGGATAGTCCGATTACATGAACTTTGCTTCTCTTAGTCTTACAGTATCAGCTTTACATCTGTAAGTGTGTTCCTAGGAACAGAGTGTCTGTTGCAGTTGTCAAGATATATGCCAATGAATCCATTGGTCCTGATTGCAGTGGCATGTATGTCTGAAACAAATATATCTTTGGTATCAAATACCATCACAACAATATAAGACCACTGATTAATATTTCCTTATGCACCTTGACTGGATGCCAATTATGTACTGAAAGTACTTTTAACTTTTTTTGACAGCACTGTTCTACATTGAGTCAAAGTATCTGTACATTTGCCTCTAGTCAAAATGCATAATGGGATTAATACACAAATGGTATATTTCATTTTTGGAAATGAACTATACTGACTTGTAACAACTTGAAATAGCCAGGAATGGACATACCGGATTGTTCCTTTTATGAAAGGGGTATTTATTAGAGACCAATTATTGTTAACACATCATAAGTGCACAAATTCGTTACGTAAGCTTAAAATATATGACAATATCGGTTGCAAAAACCCAGAAGTAGTGAACATTTTTGCTTTCTAGGATTGCAACCGCATAAGGTCACAGCGATCCGGAAGTAGTGAAAAATGTTGCTTTATTTTCGGGACCATTACCTCGTTTGTTAACTTCCGCAATCTGTTTGCCGCAACTCGCAAGAATGGTAAGCTTAATAACGTATGAAAATGCTCGGATATTGACTGTTTTTAACATTTTACTTGAAAGAATTTTAAGGGGCGTTTATTAGTGCAGAGGCGTTTATTAGAAACAATATGGTATATTTCACAAATCTTAATTGTGAAAATAAACCTGGGGAAGTCTATGGAATCCCCAAATCATGATGAAAAGAAACAGCACAATTTGCACAATTTTGTGTACCTCACATGGCGTGACATGATAATGTACTGGACTCTGTATAATATGGGCTTATCTCGCCAAATCCTCCAATGTTTACTCCCAGCTGTATCATGACATCGATTGAATTTGAGCAAGTATCAAGGTGAATCAAAGCAACAGTGTCATTCAGCTGCCAACTGGAATTTAGAGTTACCAGTAACCATAAATTTAGAGAT
>JXSR01S028581.1:15989-41738 GCA_000969725.1 Ophiothrix spiculata
TATTTTGTTATCAGTTTGTATGTGACCATCCAGCACAAACAAGCCCAGAAGTTTGTATTATCCAAAACAGTAACAATGATTTTTTGCTGTAGCTAAAAACCTCAATCCTGGAAGCTGTCAGATAGTGCAATGACTTGAAGGGGGGGGGGGGTGCACATTTACACAGTCTGATTTTTGTATTTTATTTATGTCAGTATGTGTCAAGTTATCTCCAAAATGCAACATCATTGTGATGGATGGTCACAATTAGGTCTAAAAGTAGTTGTTTGTTTGGCATACCCTGACCTACCCTCTTTTTGGTGCCAACCCTAGACTATTTTATTTTTTATGTTTATGATAACTGTAAAATTAAGCATGGCAACAACATATTTTTCACTTTCAGGTTGTTCAAAATGTCCAGATTGTTATAAATATGAAAGATGTGAACATAAAATCTGACCTACCTATCCTAATTTTTTTCTATTTTACGCCAAACAAACAATTAGTTTTTAAGCTTTATTGTTTGTGACTCGTCATATCCAAAGACAGCATATGTTGCAATCTGCATGTATATCTCCTTTCATGAAAACAAAAACACCAAAGGTATTCCATACCTGATATTGAATATTTCTTTTTACTGTTGATCAGTAGTTTGAAATGACATCATAGTGCGACAAGGCCATACTGTACAAGATATAGATTGATATTTGATTAACATTACAAAGAAATATTCAATTTAAAGCATGGTATATCATGATATTAACAGTGTCTTGAAATTAGAAACATGTTGGTTAAGTCAAGTGACCTCTTTTGATATGACGAGTTACATTTAGTTCTCAGCTTATGCGTATAAAAGAAAAGCTTATATTATCCTTTATGTCAAAGCATAATGAAAATTGACATGGTATCTTTATAAATGGATTTATTTTATATATTTTGAATTGACATAAAAATTTATGTTTCAAATGTGTTGCATAAATTATCATCATGTCAATCACACTTTTTAGCTCTTAAATGTGACTTCAAGAGTTTCACCACTGACATGACTTTGAATGTAGATTGTGGCTACACAGACCTCGGATCTGGATCTGCTGTAACATGCGGATGCGGATTTGTGAATAGGGTGAACAAACTTTCTATTTTTGTTTGAAACCAAGATAATATGGCTTTACACATTAGATATATCCTGCCTTTTGCTTGAGTTGGATATCATAAGCACAATATGTAATCATGTATGAAGTATAGTTAACAGCAGCGTACCTATTTTTGTTCATTTTAATGTTCTGTACACATTATTAATATAATTGATATAAAATATATTGTTTTAAATTTATTGACTGCTTTGTCGCTGTGTGACTTATTATTGTACTGATTAACATTCTACTGAACTGTCACACATCAACACATTAGGGCCAACATATGCCTACCATGCAAAAGTTTCACCTATTGACAAGACACCACTGCCCAATTGACACTACCATAAGGCTGCGATCACATAGAACTATACTATTCGGGTATACATGTACAGTGCACAATTTTACTTGGGCACATGTATAGATTCAATCAAACATGTGTATTTGATACTACCGGGTCACATAAGAGGGAACAATTCGAAAAAAATGTATAGCTCGCCGTGCCTGTATAAGATATAGCCATCGAATATCGTATAGTGAATACCGTATACTTCTATGTGACTACAGCCTAAGAGTAACAAGTTCAATTTGTTTAGGCTTTCGCCAGGGAAACCCAACTTGGTGCTTGGTACCAAGTAAGCTAAAGGAAGCTTATCTTCAACAAGGCTCCAAGATGATTTTTAAATTCAGTTTTGAATGCAGGAGGAAGACCGGAGTACCCCAGAGAAAAACCTGCGGAAGCGAGTATGGACTGAAAACCAAATGCACATAAAGGGCTTGGCCCGGGACTTGAACCCGGGACCTCATTGGTGCAAGGCGAGGGAACTACCGCTGCACCAACCCGCCAATGAACATATTTTGTTTGCACATCGAACATCAATGTATAGAACAAAAAAATGCACGTTAGGTGTTTGTTAGCCCCAGTATGTTTGTTAGTGACGATCCCTAGTACCACACATAGGAGATTATAAAATGTGGGTTGCTCCGGCAAAATGAGCAGAAAGTTAGAATATGGTGAAAAAGTCAAATTTCATTTTTTACATGAATGGCATTTGTGCATAAGTGTTTTACTACCGATATATCTGGAGTTTTGAAGGTCAATTATATTGGGAAGTGCAATTATTCACTGTTAATTGATTACATTTTGCTATCATACACTATAGTAATCAGTAACTTTAAGATCGGTTTGCAGGAATTTTTTATTGCCAGATATTCAGTTGACTGCCTTGTATTTTGATATCTAAGTGGAGAATAGAGAAAGAAAGTGTGGCATATTATATGTCATTCGAAAGCTGAGATAATAGAGAAGTAAAATTACGTCATAAACTCAATTTTGGAAATTGCAACTTTCTGCTCATTTTGCCAGAGCACCCCTCAAATGTATGATGTTGTGTATCTCTGTTGTATCTTACAAGAAGAGGGTGTTTAGAATGGGGGATTCATAAAACAGAGGCCCTTGTTGGCCTATGTCTCCTTTTTCTCTTGGGAAAAAAACTTTACTATAATTCCTTCATGGTTAAGAAGTCACATACAAATGTTTTTCTTTAAAGGGACTGGCCTAGATCCTATCCGCTGATTTTCTGACTATATTTTTTTTTCACATGTATCGATAGTACATGATTATACTAACATATCCTACCAGTAGTTTCCGCTGAATTTGTGTAACAGAGGAAAAAATGAAATTATTTACCAGCTGTATTTTTTGTCGCCGGCAACAAAAAATGGTTAAAAAAGTGTTTCTAGTTTCAAATCTTAAAAAGATCTTGTTTCTACACCTGTGATAGGTAAACAAAATTATTTCTGATAAAATTGTTTCTCTTTTGATATGTATTAACTTATCTCCAAGAGCTTCATTTGATCTTTTATCTGGTAAATCCATCTGAGGTACAAATTTAGGATTTAGAAAACACTGGATAGTCACACCAACATCACATATAGATATATTGCAAATCAATTCGCTGTCAATTTGAGCCATTTCTGTGTAAATTTTTGTAGTTTTTTGGATTTTACTACACTTTTAAGCTTTATTTAAAGCATTTCCATAAGTTTTTTATTCTAAGTGGAATCTAGGCTAGTTTCCTTTAAGGCATTGCGAACTGAAAAGATATCCCTTACTTGCTCACCGAAAAATTTGTCCCACGGAACTAATTATTAGTTGACTGGTGTCCTAGCTGGGTTATTTGCATACAACTTTGCTGAGTGCTCTAAGCTGTATTACCTTGATGTCCCAGTGATTGTTCAACATGCATCGTTGTGCTACAGCCTACATATGTGGCCTACTGCCTGTATTGTAGCATTGTCATTGTGCCTTACAACACAAGTACAGAAAATTATCACTTTGAATTCTTTGAAGACCCTCATCACGGTCCACATGGTCCAGAGCTTCATTTCTTTTGAAACCACAATGGGTTTCAATCAGATATACAGAGCTGCACTTTATTCCATTTTGGTTATGAACTGTTTTCCATTGTGGTTACAAAATAAATATGTGGGACACGATCCATGAAATTGTAAAAAATTGGGTCTTTGACTGACGGTTGTGGTTTTCGGTGAGAGCCAGCAAAATGGCACATGGTTAAGTTGAGTTTTCTCCAATGCCCACCACCCTAGCCCAGGCAAAAAACTTCAGGATAAATTTTAGGACCATACTTGAATAGACCAGACACATTGCCATGGAAGAGGTGGTCACCCTAAAGAGAATGTCATCATAAACATGTAAAACCCATTTTTGGGGGGTGGGAGGGTGCAAAACTAAAACCTGCATAGAAATTGTCTGTAACCTTTTCCAAGGCTGTGTAAAAATTAGATTTGGTTAATAAAAGCAAGCATTTTGAAACTTTTTGACTTCTGGGACCAAGGGCTAACATGGTTTACTCAAGCATGATTTAAGTACAAGTACAAGCCCCCCTCCCTTTTTTACACTAAATTTTTCATTTAAATGTAAAATGTCGAAAACATTTGTTTTTCGCGCAAATATTTCAGATTTATTAATGTCGTCGTTTGTTTTCAAAATGGCAATTTTTGATGCATATTTCAGATTCTTTAACAGTTTTTAGCTAGAATAGCAGCATTAGGCAAAAAAAAAAGTTGTTTGGTTGTCCTCGACCGCCCACCCCTATTTTTCGTAACTGGGAAAAAAGTTTTTACTGTACAAAAGTATACCGCGCCTAATTTTCAGATTTCCAAAAAAAGTTTTTTTTTTCTTTGAGAATTTTGATTTTTTGAAAATATTATTTAAGTTGTTTTTTTCATTTTGTTTCCATTTTAATACTGTTTTTAAACTTGTATAAAGAGATTTTTGGTACAGTAGACTTATTTGCATCTTTATAGAGGCCATAATTTGGTGTAACTTTGACTTATATTTGAAAAAAAAAATCCGCCCACCCGCCCGCCCTTGCTCAAAAAAAGTTGTGGAGGACAACCAATTTATTTTTTTGGCCTTATGATGAAATTTGTGGCATACACTACAAAAAAATCCAGAATATTTCCTTGGACCATTTTTGCTTGAAAAATGTGTGTGCCCCCCCCCCCTGTTTGCTGTTTGACTCCCCAAAATACAGTTTCTTCAATTGAACCAGGAAAGGTCCTATTCTCAACTTTCCTGATTGAACAAATCTGTTTTTCTAAAGCATTGATTTTAGTAACACTGCAATAGGGAATCTTGAGTAAACTTGGGAAGAGTGGTGTGTAATACTGATCAAAGACCTTTGGTGGTGGTGTGTATTATTGTTTACAAAATGCATGCACATAATACGTGGTGTCAAATGTCATGTCAGGACTTCTCGGGGGCAGTAAAAAGAAGAAAAATGTCCTTTTGTCAGGTAAGTCTTTCAAAAATTTAGTATCATATCAACGGCAGGAAATCGCCTTATATAATACATCTAGATGGTTTTCTTGACTGAGCTTCTTCTTCCTTGGAAGTGTATCATCATTCATTGTTGAGTAAGCTTATCTCGTTAGTGAAAATGATGAAGCTCATGAGCTTAAGGTGGCCTGGCACAGATAGAATTCCTCTATTTATTTGGTGTTTTCATATATGAAATAAAGGGGGGGGGTCACCTACTTTTGAGAAAAATACATTTAAAAAACACCATTGACTTCTATTCTGTCAGACGCAGTTGTTGAATTTGGCGTACTCAGTCCTTGTTACTGGCGTGAAACTTACTGTGCTATGTCTATGGAGTGAACCAATATTTCCAAAATATTTTATGTTTCCGCTCTGATTCTTTAAATTTTTTTATAATAAAGTTAAAGGACACATTTTTGAACAATATATCAAAGAAAGGGGTTGATACAAAAATTAATTTTAGCTGAAAATGTAAATTTTGTAGACTTTTTCATTGACCTCCAAAGCAATGTTTCACGCCAGGGAGTAACATGGAACAGCCTAATTGACCAATCACAGGACAGCATTCTAGTCTGTGACATCAGTGCGTCCAACAGAATGGTAAAATCAAAATACAGTGGAAACCCGTTAGTACGAGATCGCTGGGGCCAACTCCGAAAGCTCGTATTAAGCGGAGCTCGCATTAAAAATAAAATATGACCGTAACTATTATGATGACGAAATTAAATTTTCAGTGGCATATCATAAGGTTTAATGCGGCTTTTTACATTTCCTATTGTGCCACCAAGTAAAACTGATTAACTTTGGACACCATTTACAAGTTGAAGTAGACGGATTTTGTTTAATGTAATAAGTTTTTTAGTTAAAATGGTTTAAATTTATCATAAATACCATTTTTTGTTTGCATGTCCGTGCAGTATTTGCTAAAAGCAAGAGTTTTCTTAGACGTTGTTTGATCGCCGCTTTCGAAAGATCGCTAACCAAAACATTGAATGCGCAATATACTGACTAGTCAATCACGTACGACGCGGTGAAATTTGTACGTCGACGTATGATTTTTGTATCATCGTAACTCATACAAAGCAGCTATCACACTGTCGTCTTTTCGCATTGCTATAATACATAAACATTTAAAGCTGCCTTATAACTTAAATAGAAACACTTTCCTCGCACGTGGTTTAGGATGATATACAATGTACACACAAGCGAAGTTAAAAGAAGAGCCTGGGAAAGAAATAATGGACTGAGAGACACTTTCAAAAATGACCTCGTATTATCCATCCCAAAATTAATGATGAATGAAGCTAGGGACTGTCGGTAAGTGCTCTTACTATGCGGAGCTCGTATTATTCACCTCGTACTAAACAAATAGCTTTGTGTAGTAAACAATGGGGGAAAGTCGGGACCGAGAGTTGCCGCTCGTATTATACGGGTTGTCGTTTTAAGCGATCTCGTACTAACGGGTTTCCACTGTAAATAAGACAAAAACTTAGGCTAATGAAACTCGATTCCGAGTTTCCCATCACATTTTTTCAGCCCATAATGAGGCAACTTTTTCATTATTCATTATTTCAAAATGTCATTAATACTTCAACCTTTTTGTCAGCAAATTCCAATGTTGTTCGTTCAACCTTTTTGTTTCAAATTTATTTTACCTACTTATTATTCACTGCTTATACGTAACCTTATAGGTCCTACTGAGACCAAACCTTTATATTAAAGCCAAAAAGCTACAGTACCAAGACTAAGACCTTGAGAAAAAGAAAGAAAAAAAAAGGGGGGAAAGCCTTGAGAACCCATCAAGACCCCCAAAGATGCCGTAATGAAATTAATGAAGTAGCCTTTGATACAATCAGGAACCAAAACTAAGGCTTGCAAAAAAAAAAAGAACTACTAAGAATATAACTTACAAAGCAATGACCCAAAACAAAAATAAATGTAGGCCTATTTAAAAAAGGCATCGACCTACTCAAGATCCCAATAGACCTTGCAACAAAGATAAATACCAAGACCCAAACCTGGGACCACACAACAAGATATTTTCACAAAAGCAAGAACCTACTAGACCCAAAATTAAGAGGCTGCAACAAAAATAATAATTTAAATAATTTAAACCGAGAACATATGGTATCCACTAGGATCCAAAATTAACATTAAAACTTTTAAGAACCTGCTCATGACCTAAACCTAAGAACAAGACCTTGCACCAAAGAAAATCTACCAAGACCCAAAACTAGGACCCTGCAACAAGAAATTTACAAAAACAAGAACCTACATGTATACCAAACCCCCCCCCCCAAAAAAAAAAACAAAAAAAAAAACTAAAACTAAGTCTGAGAAAATAAACAAAACAGACAAAAAAATGATCAAGAACCTATGATTTAAAACAAAGTTTAGACCCTGAAACAACAAGAATTGAAATGAAAAAGTAAAATCCTATCTACCAAGACTTAGCTCTGAGGAGCTTGATTTTAATTTCAAAATATGCTTGGTTTGAGAAATATCAGGTTTAGACCCAAAAATGCTAGATCTACATTGAATGAAATGTTAGTACATTTTAAAATGATAACAGTTGGTCTTCAGCTCTCAGCTGTTCTATTCAGAGTTCTACCCTCCCCCGAGTTCTACCCTCCCGGAGTAAAAAATCAATGGATAATTTGATAAAAAAATTCTAGGGTAAATTCCAGTACAGTATTTAGAAGAGCCAGATAATATTGTATAGGAAAGGGTAGTATTACAAATCTTTCAGTCTATTTTCAGCTCTGAACTAGAGCTACCAAGACTCAAAAACTATGATTAAGACCTTTCAACTAAAAAGAAAAACATACCTCAAAAGACTTAAACGTCTCTGTTTGTATATTTAATTGTACACAAGAAATAAAATAATAATAATATTATCAGTATTTAAATTCTGTGGTGTTTTTTGGTATATTGTCATGATGTCGATGTACCAAAAAAACACCACAGAATTTCAATACTTATAATATTATTATTATTTTATTTCGATATACAAAAACACACCACAGAATTTCAATACTAATAATATTATTATTATTTTATTTCTTGTATACACGTGTTAGCAGTGCATTAGTGCTGTTATATTCATTTAAACAATGATTCAATGTGTCAGGCATTTGTTTAGACAGATTTTGCCGACTTTTGGACATCGTTTTTTCAAAATAATGAATTATATTTAGATTTTGGTCGGCAAACGCGGCCCAAATTTCATAACGCGGGCGGGGGACGGGAAACTCAGGATTGAGTCTCATTAGCCTTATTAAAAAATTATATTAAAGAACTTTAAAAAAACGTAGCTAAAAAATATGGTCAACGACTTACTTTGTGAGAGATATTAAGCAACATTAAGTGCGCTTTGAGTCCTGCGCCGTCAGGAGTAACGGGCATGATCTATGCGTGAACATAAAAATGACTTACGTGTAAGATAGCAAAACTAAGTAAAAAATTTGCATTTTTTAGCAATGACTAATACCTTAAGCATTGTGAACTTTGAGTCCTGTGCTGTCAGGAGTAATGCGCATGGCATGGTCTTATGCGTGAACATAAATATGACGTATGTGAAAGATTGCGTTTTATCAAAGCGCAAGATACAGTACACCAAAAAGTACGCTAAAAGCCCAGGAAATTGTGTCCAACATCGCTGATATCTGTTCACTCGTGTCCGACACCGTTTCTGTGCTGTACTAAACACAGCCGTCTTCCTATAGGCATTAGCTCAATGTAGCGCTGTGTCTCTTCTGTCCACTAGCGCTACGTTACATAGTGTATAAATATAGCGGGGTTATGGTGACAGCAAGTTGGTGTCGGGTGATTTTATTTCGATTTCACAACTTACCGTCTTATTTTTCCTCTGTTTAATATAAATAAATATTGTTGTTATTGATTATTGCTCTTGATGCGAAAATTTATTGAATTTAGACAAATTTTTGTCATATTAAAACTGCTATATTGTGATCTCTTGCGATGTCGTAATATCAAAACAATTTTCTCAGAAATGCTAACGCTATTTTAGACTAAATCCTCCAGTCCCTGTCGTGGCGCATTTTGTTCTCACGATCAACGGAACGTAGTGGATAATTTGTTGGAGTCGCAAGGATTCATAATTATTAATGAGGCAATCGGCGCTTGCGCACTAAACAATATTGTGATTTTTCGAAAGGTGAATTTTGGTCACTTTATTGCCACTCTATTTTGATCAATTTTAGCAGATTTTAATAAAAATTTGGACAAGATAAACAGTTGTAGTGGGAAATGTTATATACTGGATTATATTTATACAACTATCATGATGTAAGTACACTTAGTGTCAAAATAATGTTGGTCAAAAGCTTGAACAGTGTAACCTGCTTTTTCGATGTTGTATTATCTCAGACATTAAACAGAGATTGTCAGCGATCGAGTATTATTGGCTGAGCACCTCAGACTATATAGGCATATGCTTTTGGCCTGATTGACAAGCAACACATCGATAATTGCCCCGTAATTGCCTACCCACTAATACCGTTATAGATGATATTGACCTATAATATTGATTATAATATACTTTCGCCCCGACTCGGTAATAATGCTAATCATGTTAAAATTGTGATGAAACTAATAAGAATGTGATGTAAAAATGATGGAAAGTAATAAGATAAATAAATAAAATAAACTTGATAAATAATAAATAAATATTATAAATAAATAAATAAAATAAAATATTTACTTTGAAAAATAAATAATAAATAAATAAATTAGATAATGAAATAGATGCGCATGAGCATTTCTATCAAATTAAAAATACAACAACAACAAAAATGTTTGTATCTCCGAAATGAAACAACAAAGTTTTAGAGCTTGCAGTTTCCTCAAAGACCTCAGGAAAACAGATTTATTTAAAAAAATTAAATCGGATCCGAAAGGGTTTTAAACATATTGGTATTGACTTATCCTTGGCCATCAACATAACGGGTTAAAATCGAATCTAAAATTATCTTTCCCAGCGTGGTCGAGCAGTAAGAGCACGGGTCTCGTAATATAGAGGTTGTGGGTTCGAGCCCGGGCCGGGCGGTTTTCGTTTCCTTGGGCAAGAAACTTTACACTACTTGCTCCGTGGTTAGAGAAGTCACGTAAAGCCGTTGGTCCCCTGTACGAATAGATTCCTTCATGGGGTATGCATTTCATGCAAGTACTGTGTATCATTGATTGATTGATTGATTTGTTTCAGTTTGCTTAGTAGAGAATATGACAGCGTATAATGAAGCGTACATTTGATAATTGTTTTGGAGAGGGCGGAGAGATAAGAGAAGACCCAGAGGATGAAGGGGATGATGATGAAGATTGGAAAGCACCTATTGCTGATGGTGTCACAGAAAACAGGAATGGAAGACAGGCATTCATTCCTGGTAAGCCCCAGGTGTATTAATCTATTTATGTACCGGTAGTTTTAAGTAAATTATGACTGGGAGGGTGGATACTCAAATTTGCTTTGGTTAGGGATTAGTTTCTGCAAAATTTGAAAAGCCACCCATCCAAATACCAATATTCAAGAAAAAGGATTCATCCATATACCAAATCTCACAAATTTATTTAAAAATTACATCCAAACTTGTCCTATTTTGGCACAAAAGTTTGGACAATTTTGAAATGAAAACCCATCAAAATACCACATTTTGCAAAAATAACTGATTGAAATACCAGATAGCCTGATTTTGCTACCTGAATTTGCGGCACGTCCCCATAACCCCTTTTGTACTAAATATCCCTCACACCCCCCCCCCCCCCCCCCCCCCCTTGGGAATTGGAGAATTGATTCAACAACTAACCATATTTCATTATGCCGGAGTGAACCGTTGTTGATATTTGATATTCCCATAGTTCAACTCAGTGCATCATGCATGGCACAACATTTATGGAAGCGCGTTATACAGTACACATAACCTAGCGCACTGTTCGTTGCATGTCTTGAACTTGTGAATATAAAAGTTGCAAAAGTTTACTGCAAGGTTACAGTTGAAAATGACATAGCAAAAACATTGAAAAACTAGTTTTTGCCTAATATTTTATGAAGACAAGAGTTCTTTTACGTTGAAAATAATTAGCAATTTATTTTACTTTCTATTAGCAATAGCAAAACTATGTAGCGTGTTTGAATACCTAAAGTAACAATTTTTGTTTTGATTTTGCATTTGTGTGTTATGCATGTATTATACATGTCTGGTCTAGCTCTGATCTGTTAGGAGGATGGGGTTTAGATATGATGACAAAAGCTACTCTACATGCCACTTTACATCTTTGTGATATTGTTTTTCCAACCTTTTTTATTTGTTATTTTCTAGATCACCGTCAAACCATTGTTCACATTGATTTGGATTGCTTTTATGCCCAAGTTGAGATGATCAGGAATCCCTCACTCAGAGATAAACCACTAGGTAAGTCCTATCATTGTAAGCAGAAAGAGGGTAGTATCCATTTTATCCATTGACTTTGGCCAAGATATTGTGATAGAGTATCTTGCGGTTGTGTGTGTGTGTGTTCCAGTTTGGTTCTAGGTAAATTTGTTTCTGCTTTTGTTTCTGATACTGTATCTTCTTGCAATTCAGATATCTTGATAATTAAAGCAAAATCTGGGGAGGGGGTGTTAACAGATATTTGTGCCCTTGTAACAACTGGCATGCTACAGGTTCTGACTGAGACCCTATTTGAGACCAACAATTGGCAAAAATGAGTAAAATGATACCCTATCCGAGACTGGAAATCCACTATATATGTTCAAATGAATACCCTATCTGAGAATATTTACAATGTGACAAAACAGTTGTTCCAAAAAATGGAATGTAATTGAAAACCATTTGAACAATTTTACGAAAAGTTACAAGGTATTTGAATTATTTTTATTGGCAAACCATGATCATCAAGCCACAATTCTTTTTGAGTTTGATACCCCTATCTGAAACTGAAAGGCCAAAGTTGATACCTTTGTGAGACAGGCCTAGAAATTCGGCGAGAATCCGAGAATCCATTCTCGCAGAGATTCTCCCCAAAAGGATTTTGCAGGAATCCAAATAGATTCTCGTAAAATGAGGCAAACACATTGTGTATGAATGTAAAGAATCCAAAGATTCTTGCAAAGATTCTCCCCCAGTAGATTTGCGAGAATCCAATAAGATTCTCGCAGCAATGAACGAATTTCTAGCCCTGTGAGACTTGCATAGCAGCATATCAATTTTGATACCCTGTATTGCAAGTCTCTAGATCTGTCCAGATGTCACTGACATTTTTTGGCATGCAAATGGTTACCTGGTCAGAATACCCAGTCACAAAATCACATGCATTGACTATGAAATGAGTTAGCACAGCAATGCTTCTCTCGCTTTGCCCCAATGAGTCTCAGGTTTGATTCCTGGTCCAATTAAGTCTTTATATCCCTTAGTTTTCAGTCCATACTTTTTAAACTTGCTTCTGCAGGTTTTTCCCCCTTGCACTGCAGTCTTCCTTAAATAGGCGGGAATTATGATGCCTTTCTTCATCCGCAAGTAAACATAATCCCACTTATATTGGATACTGATGCTTATCTGTATCTATGTGAAGAGGCCTGCCTATTTGTTATTAATCAAATTATACAGCTGTCACCGGGTTTGTCCATCTTTAATCTGCCGCAGCCAGTATATGGGAAGCTCCCAGAAGTGTTATTAAATCTAAGTAATGATATTGTCTGTTCTTAAAAAAGTTGCAAAATTCTTAAATGACACAAAATGCTTGTAATTATCTTCCCACAGCGAATCATCATAAGGTTTTGTTTAAAAAAAAAAATGATTAATATTATGGCCAACATCATCAATCTTTTCTTATTCACAGGGATACAACAGAAAAATATCGTAGTAACAACAAACTATGTGGCGAGAGAGTATGGGGTAGGGAAACTTTCCTATATCAAAGACGCTGTCCAAAAGTGTCCGGATTTGGTCCTTGTCCGCGGAGAAGATTTGACGCATTATAGAGAAATGTCTTACAAGGTTACAGGTAAGACTCAATCTACACCGCCCTGGAAGGTTAATATCTAGAAACGTTTTTTGCGGTGTTTAATGCTATATTTTAGGCAATTTTTGTCATGTTGAAGCTACTTCCGAATTGAATTCCGGAAAATTCCGACGGATGCATTTTTCATTTTCTATTTTTTCAAGAACAAACTAAAGCATTACATACTTTAAAAATGACTGAATTAAGTTTGTAGAACTTTAAACAAAATAATTCACGGATAAGAAGCTGAAAAGATAATGTCACTTTTCAAAGGTTGAATTTTATATTCATTAACTTTACTTCAATATTTTCGCCATTTTCTTAGTTCTCAATGGCAAAATTAACCGAAAAAATCTCAAAATCAGCCCTATGCAACATTTTTTAATTCAGATATTGTTTAGAACACGATGTCTTTTTTCAAATAAGACACTTAATTTTATGTTGCATAGGATGGAATTTGAGGATTATTATATCAAAAATAACATGTCGACTCGGCATTTTTCGGCTTGTTACAGCGTGGTCTATACAGGTGAAGTCGGCCGATTGCGGATCTATCCATGTGTAAAAGCTGTGATCGTAATATTAATGTGACCTTTATGTGTACCGCAGACCTTTAAGTTGATATGATTCTAACGTAATGCTGGGCTCAGACTTCTCGGCTGCAAAGAGACTAACTGTAAAGGCTATTGACACGCATTTGACGCATCAGCAAATAACTATGCATATAACAAAGCATCAAAACGGGCCCAGGGGTAGCACTGAATATATTTAGGACTGACTATGAATGATGCCAGAATGATGGGCTTATGTTAATCAAATAAAATATTAGCTTATTATTATGGCTGAGGTGTAATATTATGATCTGGGTTATGATCTCAAACAACATAAATGAGCTTAAATGCAACATCAATAAATCAAATTATGGACCTTTCTTTGCAGAAGTTTCGATAATAAACAACTGTTCACTTTACACTAGACAAATGATATGATTATGAGTATACCCGTAGGTAGCCGTGATTTAAATACCATACCCCGGGACCATACCCAGGTACTATATACTTTGACTAGTAGTAGATGGTAATTTCTTGCTCTGTATCTAGGCCTATATAAAAATCATGTGACAATTCAGCCCCCCAGCTCAGCCCATATAGTGAAGAAGTGCGAGCCCCCCGTTAGCCCCGGGCATTCCAAGGGCAAGCTTCACGAGGTTGCCAGTGGAATATTGGGCAAATTAGGTAGTGTAGGGAAAAATCGGGAGAAGCTTCCAGGGCGGTGTAGACTCAATCATAGAGAATTCATACACTTCATGTGTAATCCAGCCGATGAGAGAAAATGAGAATATAAAGTACCGTATTGTTCCTATTAATCGCCCTTTTGCATTTTACAAAAGATGAGCGTTTTTTATAAAGGGACCAATTGTTTACGCACGTTTTACATAATAAGTGCACACATTTTTTATGAAAGCTTAAAAATACAGCAGTATCTGTTGCGAAAACCTAGAAGTAGGGCAACATTTTTGCTTTATTTTCGGGATTGCAACCTCTTTTACTAACTGGTAAGCTTTGTGCATTTTCAGTCTACTCTGCATACTCTGAATCCTTAGCTTCTTGATAAGCTAGGTTACACATGGAGTGTATTAACTTTAATGTAATCTATCTTTAATCTATCATACAGGTGTTCTCCAGAGATTTGAACCGGTAATTGAGAGGCTTGGCTTTGATGAAAACTTCATAAATGTGAGCGCATTGGTGGAACAAAGATTAGGTCAACTTGGAAGTAACGATACATCAATCACTGGACATGTGTATAACAATGGTGAGTAATAAGAGATTTGGTTTGGCAAAAGAGGCAGTGACTAAGAAACTTTTGCTGATTTATCGAGGGAAGGGTACCAGGTACAGAAGTGGTTATGGAATGTGAGCTGTAAACATGGGAAATAATAGTAGGCTTTCATGTACTGTACGAGGAGTATCAAAAAGTTTTAAACTTTACCCAGAAGGAATAGAGCCAGGAATAAAATTTTATTACGAGATAGTTACGGCTTCTTTGTATAGTCAATATGCAAATTAGTTACAAATGTCTCCTACTTTTTACTGTCCACCGACTGTTATTGTAGGGATCCTATCTGTTGAAAAAATCTGATATTTTTTCTCAAAAACTTAGGACTGTTTGAGCTTAAATAATGCTTTTTATGTAAGTTTGCAATTTTCATGTAAATTTGACTAAAATTCGGGTGATTTGGTACATGGGTTGCCCCCTTTTCATGAAAATTTTAGTACAAGCGAAAAATGATGCACGGGATACAAAAGACACACCACCATTTTCCCGACACATACTTTTTGCAAGTCAAACAAACAAACAAAATGCGCCCGTACCACTACTCCAGAATCTGTGATTTAGACTATTAATCTATTCACATATGATTTTATAATTTCAGCCAAAATTCCAGATTGCTCCTGTGGTTGTCATCAGCGACTGGCAATTGGTTCACAGATAGCCAAGGAAATGCGAGACGCTTTGTATTCCGAGCTGGGGATAACTAGCTGTGCTGGCATAGCTCATAATAAACTCTTGGCTAAATTAGTTGGAGGTCACAAGAAGCCTAATGACCAGACATTACTCTATCCAGAGCAAGCAGAACAGTTGATGATTAGTTTAGGGAAAGTCAGGGCAATACCAGGTAAAGAAACTGAATCAAATTTTAAGAACATTTGGATAAGGGATTCTTAACTAGCGCTGCACGCGCCACATTTGGCGCTTTGACTGTTACAGATTGGCGCTTTTGCTCTCTCAAAAACAAATACATTACAAATACACTAAAAAACAGATGCATTAGGCGCTTTAGCCTACAATTTTCTCATTTATGTGGCGCATTGTAAAAACTACTTGAGAACCCCGTTGAGAACCCCTGACTTAGATATAAGCACACACAGGGAGACAGAAATCCTAAGCTGGAATTTCTGGAGCAGGTTCTACTTTATTGGATGCTTCTGTCTAAATTCTGAAGGTCGAAAATGTCAATCCTTCTAATAGTGACTCTTTGGGTCAGTCAAAAGATTGACTTTTCAACCCATCCGGGGTAAAAACCGAGAGGAACTGTACTTAGGGGAATCGTTCAGATAATAAAAATCTAAAAAGAGTGAAATTCAGCTATTTGCAGAGTGCAAGTTTACTGTTTGAAATTCATTGAAAGCAGTGATTTTTACTGTTAGTACCACATGAATCAAAAGAAAAAAAATGTGCACGGATTTAAACTGATCTTGACTTTGATTAACAGCACCAAATCATAAGTATCAAGTTATAGTAGTAAAGCAAATTTAATAAGCTTTCAAATACAGAAAAAATTATGGAAATCGGATGAAAAGTAAAAAAGATATGACCAATTTTGTCAGTACGTCTCTTTTTCTTCCATTCCAATTTGGATTTACACAGTTAAGCAAGATATTATACAATTACGGGTTATGACATTATGATAAAAGCTAAGAAGTACTTACAAAATTGGTCATATCTTTTTTATTTTTCATCCGATTTCTATCATTTTTTTTGCATCTGAAAGCTTATTTAATCTGCTTTATTACAATAACAAGAAATTTATGTCTTGGTGCTTTAATCAAGGTCAAAATCAGTATTAATCCGTGCACAATTTTTTTTTGATTCACGTGGTATATTGAAATGTCAATCTTTTTGGTTGACCCGAGAGTTACTCTAAGGAGGTTTCAGAATTCAGGGAGTTATCAAAGACTACCAGAACTGTTCATGAAATTCCTGCGAGCATGGGGGTGGGTGCTTATACATAGTTGTTATGGTTTTTAGTAGAGAGTATGACATGTGTAGGTTGACAGTGGACATTATAAAAAAAATTGATGAGTGGCTTTTGAAATTTTGCAGAGGCACATCCCTATCCAAACCAAATTTGAGTACCCCCCCCCCCCCAAGATAAGGAATTGGCATGATATCACTACCATCTAATCCAAAAGACCCGTTTATTGTCATAGCAATGCAATACTTACCAGATGAAAAACACTAGTATATGCACTTTCTTAATATTTTTAGGAATTGGTTCCTCAACTGGGAAGAGACTAGCAGCAATGGGAATATCTACTATTCCAGATTTGCAAGAGGCATTCAAGACTGTGTTGGAATCTGAGTTTGGACACCAGCAAGCTCACAGAATGCTCAATTTATCACATGGCATAGATGAAAGTCCTGTTGTTTCTACAGGTGCACCGCAGGTAAAAGAGGAAAATATAAAGACAGTAGTGTTTTCAGATACATATATCATTATGTGAATGTAAGAAAGTTGTATGTGTAATAGTTGCTATTTTTCATAAATTTGTATTACACTCTAGTATTTTGAGTCTCAGGTCATAGTGGTCCTTGAAATATTCTTCAGGTGACGGTGTCACCTGAAGAGCCATTTGAAGTGCTATATTGACTTATGGGAGTTTTGTTTTTGAGGGATTTTCTCAATCTAGCTAAATATAAACATAACATATTGCAACCACTGCAGATACATCATGCCAGGTAGTAGGCAAGCCTAACCAGAAGATTCTCTAGGCATCCTTGAAGCTAATTCCAGCATTTGATGAATTTTTAGCAGGATTAGTGTAGATTGTGTAGGACCACTCCTTAAACTAAATCAGGTAACCAATTTTGCTGACCATTATGTGTGCCTCTACAAGGTTTCTGGAGACCATACCCCTGAGTAATATTACGGCTCCCACCATTGTGAAGATTGTGATGGTTCTTGTAAAGTTTTTCACGTACATTAGTAGGACTTCATAAGTCTATTCAATCAGATCAGGGGCCAATTTCACTAACATTTAGTGATGGTCGCTAACCCCGTTTTGATCACTAACTCCAAAAATGGTCGCTAAAAAGCCAGTATTTGTAACAATTTAATAGCAATCATTTTTAAAGTTAGCGATCAAAACTGGGTTAGCGACCATTGCTAAATGTTAAGTGAAATTGGCCTCAGGGATCCAATTTTATATGGGGCCTATTCCAACAAGTTATGTATGAATTAGGGATATAACAACTGACCTTTACAAAACATGACTTTCCGAGAATTTCTAAAGCTAATTTTACACTTTCCGTCAATTGCTGACAGAAAAAGTGACTCTTGAACACAACAACCAGAATGTTAAGTTTGTGTTCTCGTTAACTGGTTGCGTACAAATTCGAACTTGTAATTAGCGTTAGCACTATAGAGTCACTTTTAGTGTGATCGCCCTGATGTGACTTGAAATTTTAAGCTTAATCAGCCGATTTCAAATGGAAATTTCACTCTTTGTGTCGGTGAGCTTATGGTGCCATTAGCCAAAAGTTGTTCAGAATTAGTGTATCTAATAATGTATGGGTCTGGTTCTATTTATTTTTCACTTTTATTGCACTGAAAAAGCGAAAGAATTTTTGGAAAATTTTGCTTACAAAAACATATGCTAATGAGCTTGTATGTGATTAGTTCTTAAAACGGCCACGTGATTGATGTTCCGAAGATTTTCGAATGGATTTTGAAAAGGTCTATATGCTTCCAGTGCCTGCCATCCAGAATCTCAAGGTGCTTACGAAAGATTCCATGATCAAACTCTAAAGAATATGTTGGGGCCCTATTGTTTGAAATTTGAGAAGGACTGGGATGAGGGTATACATCTGTTGTTGTTTGCTGCTAGCGAAGCAGTCCAGGAATCATTAGGCTTTAGTCCTTTTGAATTAGTATTTGAGTGTACTGTTCGGGGTCCCTTCAATACATCTTTGTTGCATTCACATGTAATTATAGGATACTGTATTGTTCCTAATAAATGTTCCATCTCATACAAAGTATGGATCTGCCCTTACACTTTCATTCACTGTATGATTTGTGCTCACCCATCACATTTTTCTTGTTTCGTGCTACAGTCCATCAGTGATGAAGATTCCTTCAAGAAATGCAGCACCATGGAAAATGCCAAGGAGAGGATTCTAGGCTTGTTGCAAAATCTGCTGAAAAGGTACTCATTTTTTCATTAAAATCTGAAGTTCAACATGAAGTGAATGAATCTTAAGGTGTGTTTACACTGTGACGACTTATCTTCGATGGAGGGTAACGGACTTGCAACTAAAAACTTATTCGGAACACATGGCTCTGTCAGGGCTGTGTCACTGAAAACGGCTGATAGTAACGATAGTGTGCATGGCTAGCAAATTGTGTGAGCGTGAACTAACTTTAACTAACGATGACGGGCGGAAAATTCAAAACTCCAATCCGCAGGTCTCTGTTGCTTGTCGTTACCCCTATACAATGTCTATACAATGTCTTGACAATGTAAACGCACCTTAAACCACCGGTTCTTAATTATAAGTTTAGCAATATACTTTTAAGTCTGTTCCCAGGACCTTTATTTTTTTCTGTGATACTATTCCAATTTAAATCCAATATCACATTATACCACTGACTAGATAGGCGATTGACCTCGCCTTGGGACTGTTAGAATTCAGGCTTTCTATATTGGTGCATGTGGTCTAGCGGAACAGCATCAGGACTCATAAATGGAAGATTGTGAGTTTGATCCCCGCAAGTGGCATGTTGTGAACCTTGATGAATCACTTTATCACGCGTTCCTCATCAACCCAAGTGCATGGGGAGCTGTTTAGGGGGAATATCGTAACGTAAGTGCTAATAGGTCTGTGCCATTGGCCATAGCTGCAAATGGCCTAGAGTAGGGAGTAATTGTTCTGATAATTCCCTTGTATGACGGAATATAATTATTATAGTTAGTGTGGTATATTGTGCAAAATCAAAGGTTCAAGGATTGTGTAATATCTCTTTGTGGCTGTCTTAGCATCTTTTAGAGATCATCAAACATAGATATCATGTGGTCCAGGGCCAAAATTGGTAGACTATTTCTCCACAAAGAATTGGATTTAAAAAGATGATTTCTTCTTCAAGGTTTTAAATCTGGCATATTTTAAACCAAAGAAGTAAATGAAGTTTTTGTTTGAACAAGGTCTAAGGAACTGGTCAAATCGAGCTGCTTATAGCCCCTTAAAATATTTAAAACTTAATTACCTCTGTATTTTTTCTCTTGCCTGAAAATTTACAGAGACGTGTTTTCCAAGTTTCTATCCCCTCCTGTTTTTTGTACTGAGCAAATCTCGACTAGACTACAGTTTGCAGACTATCTTGTCTTAGGTTTAGCATGTTCACTGTTGAGTTACTGGCCAGCAAGAAACTTGGTGATCATTTCAGCCTCTATAAATGACATAAATATATTTGAACTTGATGTCATTTTTTTAGGATAAGGATTTTGAAAAATTGTATTTTGTTATTTGCACTAAGCAACCTTGAAATGCTGTATTATCTCTTTTCATTCCTGGATTATCTCCATACAAATTGGTTTTTGTCTGGGTTAACCCGGAGCCGAACTGGATCCAGCAACAATTTCGGCGCAAAATATGCTAATTAAGTACCTAATTTGCATAATTTATGCATAAAATGTTGCTTCAAAGGTTAAGGTGTCAAATTGTTCGTCATGGACCAGCGATCAAAAGTGTCAATGGTGACCCCATCGTCCAACCTTTCCCTGGGGGTCTAAGGTCAAAAGAAAGGTCAAATTTTCAACTTTGTCCGATTTCAAAGGTTAAGGTCTCAAAATGTTCGTCTTGGTGTCAATGGTGACCCCAACGTCCGACCTTAAACTGGGTGTCAAATGTCAAAAGAAAGGTCAAATTTTCAACTTTGTCCGATTTCAAAGATTAAGGTGTCAAATTGTACGTCTTGGACCAGCGATCAAAAGGTTCAATGGTGAACCCATCGTCCGACCTTTCCCTGGGGGTCAAATTTTCAACTTTGTCCGATTTCAAACATTAAGGTGTCAAATTGTGGGTCTTTGACCAGCGATCAAAAGTGCCAATAGTGACCCCGTTGTATGACCTTTCCCTTGGGATCCACCCCACAACTGAATGATTAAGTAGGCGGTCGATACGCAGGCGAGACTACTGGTTCGCGAACCATCTTGTTTAATCTTTGGAGTAATATTTTTAAAATATTAATCCAAAAATTCTTAGACCCCAAAAATAAAAGTGCATTCATCACCAGTGGTATGCCAGTTGTGTGGGTCACTGCCAAGGTTCCATTTGGTGCTGGTCCTCATTCCCCCTTCAGTTTTGCTGCTAAGGGTTTAAAAGCTTTCACCAACTTGACCAAAGTTGATGAGATGCTTGCACCAATATCACTGGAAGGCTGAAATTGGCCAAAAAAGCAAGAAAAAAGGCATAACTCTCACTCATTTTCAAAAACCTGTTGCATCAATTTTCCTGGCTCTGCACCAATGGCTCGTCATACAGCCTTAACAGGAACACTGCCCCATCTCTTCCTGATTCAAGTGGCAGGTGGTTTTTTTGTAATGAATTGGTTTTGTAAGTGCCATGATACCTTGAACAGATTAAACAAAAAATGCAATGATCATACATATATTTATTGCCCAAGGAATTGTGGTATAATAATAACTTTCCTTGCAGGTTGAAAGCAGATGGCCGCATCCCTCAGACGATTCGTGTTACAGTTCGCAAATATTCCACCCAGGAGTGGAAGCGTGAGAGTAGACAGTGTGCAGTAGCTGCAAGCTTGTTCAAGTCACTTAGAGGTGTGTATTTCAATCACATTTAACAAATTAAAATTGAAGATTTTGATAGTCTATGAAAGTTCATATTTTATCATAGCCTCTGTTAATTTTCACACCTATATTAGGTTTGGTTAAGAGATATGGTCAAAAACATGGCTAATTACTGGAAGATGAAGTTTACAAAAATAGATATCATTTAGGTTTCTATGCATGCGACACATTTTTGTGTTAAGCATTAATTTTGTTCAAGGTATATATATAAAATAAACTTCACAATTATTCTATATAGGTAAATATCAAATATGGAAAAGAGATGTCTTAATCTGTCACCAGATCAGAATACCTACTTTTAACACTGGTGTGTATACCATTTCGTCACCCCACCACTGAGAAGATTAGTTACAAAAAATATCAGGTTCATTACCAAGTTTCTCAAAAGAATGTAAAATTAGTTAATTTAAAAATTAATTGGCCACAAAGTTTTACTTTCAACAAATCATGGACAAGAGATGCTATTGATAATTGAATACCAGAATGCAAGACTTACCCAAGTCCACTTTTTTTTAAATGAGTTATACACAGCAGACTTTCTTATAACTATGGCTACCTTGTGCGTGAAGGACTAAAATGAATCCGCTCCGGAAGTGCCCCAAAAAGTCCTTTATGTATTCATATGTTTTCAAAATCTATGTACTTGGGTCAGTGTTGCAAACATATGTTGTTTTATTGAAAGTATCATAAGTAGTCAAAACCATGTTCTAGGCTAAAAATTCTCTTGAAATTGGAGGACAATTGATGTTAGGTGTAGGTTCTGTCTATATTGTTTAGAAAACATTCAAAAAAATGAAAATCGGTAGTCTCATTTCAAAACGGCGGTCGAAAAAGCTATTTAAGGAAAAGTTCCTCAGCAAATATGTGAAAATACAGTTTTTCCGACTGATTTTTTCCAATGAATTTGGTTCAGACAAGCAGAGCATAAGCACAGATGCATTATTGCACAAAATATTGGATCCAGATGGATTTTATCCCCTTTTTACATAAAATTAAATACATAAAGCACAGTATGAATGCAAGACTGACCTAAGTCCACTGTCTAAAATGACCTCCTGTAAAGCAATCCAAGCACAAATACTAAAGAAAAATCATGTTTCATATATATGGTATTGTAGCGAACGTTGGCCCGAGCGGCAATGGCGAGTGTAAGTTTGGCTGATAGAAAACCTGTTGTGTTACTATGGAAACTGTTAAACTGGTACACAATTTAAGATGACTGACTTTAATAGATAACTTTACTATACTGTTTGACTGTAACATTAAAAGAACATGTAATGCTTCATTCACAATGAACATCTACGTTTACGTTTAAAGTCCACTACGCTTTACTATGCTTTGTCCAACTCCTCTATCCAGTATTCGCCTGAATGTTCTTAAGCTTACTCGAAACTTCCTCTCCGCGTTCCGTCAGTCTACAGACGCACAACACTAAAAAAAGGCATCCATTTAAATGCACTCCACTAAAAAAATCCCGTTTCACCACATTGCTCCCTCCTTTGCTGGAGCACTGTCCCCAGTGCGTCAACTTTAAAATGTGGGGTCAACATAATTACAGGAATTGATGCAGGTCGTTGATGTCTTCTCCATACGACGCAGTATGAACAGTAATATATTTACAGGAATTGACGCAGGTCGTTGATGTCTTCTCCATACGACGCAGTATGAACAGTAATATAACACATTGCGAAAAACAACAATAACATGAAAACTTGCAGATCCAGCTGCACAAACTTTGCAACCTACTCCTACACAGAATGGTTCAGTGTGCAATAACCTTTGCAATCTTTGCATTTTGGGTGCTCACTTGGTAAAGAGTATCTAGAGTATTTTACTCTTTCAATAACGCTGAAACATATTTACAAGATTAACTGGTGGAGCACCATAGTTAACCATAGTTATAAACCCAATGTACTAAAAATCCATCAGTGTAAGTCTTTGTGCGTGATGCATGCACGCATGAATACATTTGAGCTAAAAGCTAAAACATCCATTGTACTGGGTAAATGCATTGTCCTTAAGTACTGTAGCTCAGTAGCTTCTAACTTGCTCTACATGTCAAGCAACACTAAATCGATGTCACCAATTCCAAATAACATATATGAAATCTGCTTTATAGCTGAAACTGGCAATTCGTTTCCGTCTCTACACTTACAGGCTTCATTGTGCAGGCATTCTGTAAGATTATTATCTCATGCTCCCTGTCTCTATCCAGGCGTCGTTGCGCTGGGCTCTCTGCATATTTATTATCTCACGCTCCCTGTCACGATCCATCCAGGCTTCGTTGCGCTGTCTCTGTAAATTTATTATCTCACACTCCCTGTCTCTATCCAGGCTTCGTTGCGCTGGCTCTCTGCAAATTTATTATCTCACGCTCCCTGTCACGATCCATCCAGGCTTCGTTGCGCTGGCTCTCTGTAAATTTATTATCTCACACTCCCTGTCTCTATCCAGGCTTCGTTGCGCTGGGCTCTCTGCAAATTGATTATCTCACGCTCCCTGTCTCGATCCATCCAGGCTTCGTTGCGCTGGCTCTTGTGAAAAAGTTCCAACAAACTCATAAATGTACCACTGTATTTCAAAAACATCCTGATTATCAGCTTCTCTAACTCTGCAAAAGCTGACACATGTGCTACCGCTGCAAGGCCCGGAAACGTCCCAGACGTACCAATAACTGATTCCACCTATATATTCAGCAGAACAATCTATCTATCCAACCAGGATGGTATCACATGTGTTCAAGTTCATTTATAGTTCTGTGGTGATGTTTCTCGAATATTTCTAGTTCTTATCGATATCGCACAGGCTTCTGCCTATTGCGTCGTCGAGGATATCGACTTTCATCTTTGCTCCGTGCTGGCAAGGCCTCATACACTGGCACACTCTTCCAATCATTGTTATTTAGTGCCTTATCAATCTTTGGCTGGTCACTGTTTGGAATGTCACTATTCGGCGGGTTACAATTTGGCAAGTCACTATTCGACAGGTTACTATGCATATCACTATTCGGCGGGTTACAAATTGGCAGGTCACTATTCGGCAGGTCTTTATTTTGCTTGTCTTTTTCTTTGGTAGGAAGCACTTCTGACACTGTCCTAGTCAGGGCATGGTTATCTTCTGACACTTTTGACAGAGAATTTTCTTTATCACAACTGCCATCTTCTTGAATGGTGTTCATCATCTCTTTGGCATTTTCTTCTTGCAGGGTTAACTCTACCTCTCCGGAATCTTGAACTTGTGCACTAGGTACCGGTACAATATGTGCCTCTGTATTGGCTACATATCTGTCGTTAGCAACTGAAGATATCTGACCATCATTGTCATAATTACTGTATTTGCTTTCTGTATTCTTAGATTGTGTACCGGATGATACCCGATCTGCTAATACAGGCCCTGTTGTGTGAGGTTCTTTCAAGTTAACTTTGGGAAGCCATGATTCTAATGGTTGTCCATTATATGGCTTGAGTCTGTCATAGTGCACAACACTCATCTTCCCCCTTGGACTGTGTTGCTGAATTCTGAAGACAAAATCAGATAACTTGGAAACAACCAGATATGGTCCAGTCCATTTGGCTTGAAGTTTGGGGGAGATTCCTTTCTTACGGCTAGAGTTTTTCAGCCACACAAAATCTCCTATATGTATCGCACTACCCGCAACATTCTTGTCATAGAGTGTCTTTTGTCTTCTAGCACTCTGTTTCAACTGTTCACGCACCCTTTCATGTGCATCTTGCAATCGGTGCCTTAGTTCATACGCATAATCAGTGCTACACTCATCCTGATCCTCCTCTTGTGGATTCGCGATGACCCAGTCAGCAGGTGTACGAACTTCTCGCCCAAACATAAGCATATGCGGGGACTCTCCTGTAGACGCATGTGGAGTACTGCGATAGGCAAATGTGGCAAAGGGCAACTGCTCATCCCAATCTCGCTGTTTGCGGTTGGGATCAATCTGAGTTGCCACAATATCTAACAATGTCCGATTAAATTGTTCCACCATGCCATCACTCTGAGGGTGATATGGTGTAGTTCTGGTTTTCGAAATGTTGAATGCCTTACAGGTTTCACCAAAAATAGCCGACTCAAACTGACGTCCCTGGTCACTATGAAGTTGATCTGG
>JXSR01S028582.1:3238-13889 GCA_000969725.1 Ophiothrix spiculata
TTTTTTTTAAATTTATGTTCTGATAACCGCAGGTCTTCAATAACATTGATTTGTTTGTTTTTATGTCTATTTTATTGAAACAATGTATTAATTAACATATTTTTTGATTTCACTTAAATCGCAGGCATCAGTAAAGGTGAATGTGACAGTCGCAGCACGCTGTCGCCCGTTCACAGAGGTAGAGCAAGGAAAAGGTGCTACAAGAATTGTCAAAATGAGTGGGGATAAAACCACAGTGCAAAACCCGCAACAAGGAGGCTCAGGAAAGGTAAATTGACATGGAGACTTTTAATCACTGAAATTAAGTACAGTGGAAATTTAAAGAGGTGTGCAGCCAGCATGCATCCCATCTTTTTGCAGAGTGGGAACTGATTTTAAGGGAGTGCAAAACCACCATTAACTTTTTCCATGATTTTGTTCCTTGGAAATTAATATTCAAGTGTAAATATTCTTAGAATGTTGAAAGGGACTCTGCCTCCCTTAAACATCCTTTCTTTTTTGAGAGTGGTGCCACCTGACTTTTAATTTGTACAGAGGTGCTGCCAAACTTGGCGCCACTTAAACCTGAAGTATAATAAGATATATAGTAAGAATATGTACCTGAAACTATGTTGTCTTTGTTTTCTGAAACAATTCACAGGCCTGTGAAATCTCCGCTTTTTAGCGGAAATCCGCTATTTTTATATCTCCTGCCGATTTTAATTTCCGCTTTTTTTTCCTTTTCATATGATCGCTTTCCGCTTTTCCCTGTATTTTCTTCATACTGCTTTCCCCCTATTTTTCCGCTATTTAGGCAGTTTAACTGCCTGGTAAATGAGGCTAAGATTTGGTGTCGCCAACTTTGACCTGGTATTCTCATTGTGCATTCGCGAAGTTCATGTCTCAAAGATTCTGTACAGGGCCCTGTTTAGGGATCGTTACTACCACAATTTTTGTCTATCGGCTGTGTTTGTCGTTAGCGTGAGTGTGTGAATCTTTTTTTGTACTTTCATTTCCGAATTGTGACATTAATATTTCTGGCAAGAATGTCTGTGCAACAAAAGTACAAGATAATTACCAGTTCCAAAATCGCAACATGACAAACCTGACGGTGTTATATAATAAATACATGGAAATGGACCTGGATTCATGTGATATTTGCAATTGACAATGATGATGATGAGTTCTCCGACATGCGGACCGTAAGTTTAGAACTCCCGATTTTTTTCAGCTTTTATGGGGAAGCCTCACTCACAGGCCTGAATAAATGATGTGTTGAAATTGCAATGTGGTGATACGTACACGTCTGACATGAACTTCCCTACTTCAGTTGGACTGTTGCATGTTTGAATAGGAACATAATTATATGTTTTTCCAATAATGATATATTGTTTTTTGCAAACGATTTACATCATTCTTGGTTTTAAAATCATGTTATTTTTTCGTAATGGACACAAGCTTCTTTGGCGTCAAGTACTAAAATTGTGCGCCCATCCCTATTGGACGATTCATAACAGGCCAAACAAATCTTAAATCTTTTAGTCTCTAAATATCTGGCATTCTAGGTACACATAGTTAAGAACAGAACCAAGTGTTTTTGTTAATAAGGCTCTGAAGCTCAATTTTCCCAATGGCTGTCCAATTTTAGCTCCCAGTGATTAAACAAAGACCAAGAGATATGCACATTTTAGTCCTTTTCCTGGATCCTAGCTATTCCAGACATTCCTAATAAAAAGCTTTTATTGGAACACTGCACAAGTGTAGCAATCTGGATCAATTCGTATTTAATTTCTGTAGAACATTTAGCATCTTAAAATTAGTTGCCACTTCATTGTTTGGAGATCTCATAAGACTGAAATAGTTCTGTGATCTTATTTGGATCTCGGCCTATTATCTAACTCGAGTTATCAACATGTGTATCCATTTCATTGATAGTGATTGTAAGCTTTCATTCTGCAATTTATTTCAATAACTTTGTTCTAAGAGTGTGGCTTTGGTATACAGTTTCAAAATGTTGTTTATTTTCGATTATCACCGTAACAACTCCTTTACACTGTAGCAATTTAGTAGTCTTATAAATACTGTTGTCAGGTCAAGGGTTTAGCCAGAGAGCTGTCCAGCCGTCATTTGGACGGCTGATCACAAAAATGGACGCCCTGTAAAATGCAAAGACCGTCCAGTAAGGCGTCCAAAAATGCGTTTTACCATATAAAAGTCAATGTTGAATCTTAGAATCATCACACAATCTGATAAATTTATCTACTTTTTGGACTTCAAAATGGGATTTATACCGCATTGTGTCTTCGTTCGTTTGCCGGAAGGTCACAATGTTGGTATAACTTAATCATTGTCTTCTTTGTCAAGTATGAATATTAATAATAATATTAATCATGCTGACGTTACGATGTCTTGATTGAAGTCGTCGCCTGGCCTTAGAATTTGGACGCTCTACTTTCAAATCCTGGCTAAACCCATGTGTCAGGTTATGTGCGAGAACCAGTAACTAGGGAGTTATGCATCCACTTTGATACTGAATTAGGGATGAACTGTCAAGAGTTACTTATAGGCCAAACAATAATTTATTGGACAGTTTAAACAAAAATCCAGAGTACAGGGCCCCATTGTTTGTACAGAGATGCCAGTTTTTCTGTTTTAACCTGAATTTAGGTTTTTTAACCTGATTTCCGTTTTTTATGTACTCCAAATTTACGCATTTTAATATATTTTCAGCCCTTTTTTCAGCTTTGTTGCCAAAATTTTTGCGCATTTTCAGGACTTTTTGAAAGTTTCAGGTTTTTTCAGTCATACATACTGGCATCTCTGTTTGTAAATGTAACCCCTGTATGGATTTTTGTTTAAATTGTCCAATAAATATTTATTTTGCCTATAGTCTCCTATACTATGTATATTTTTATTCCAGGAATAACTTTATTTTCATCCATTGATTATAAGTTACTATACATGTACCTCGAACAAAGAATTAAGGTACTCCATGGACTACTTATTGTGGGCTTTGTCAAATTCAACTTGGTTCAGGACTGTCGACTATCTACGTTCCGAGAATGCGAAAGCCAGGAATAATGTTATTTCTGAATTAACTTTTGTGAATACGGGCCTATGCTTTTAACTTAGATGTGTACATAAGTACATTATAATGCAGGCCTGTGATAGTTTTGATTTTAACAGAACTCAGATTTTCATTTTCATTTTTTACTGCATTCCTAGCTGTACAAGTTTGTACTTAATACTTAATTGATATTAATTTTGTCCTCTTTGACAGAACTATGACACATCTGAGTCAAAACTGAGAAGAGAGTTTGAGAGCTATGGACCTATTAAAATGGTAAGTGTTTTTTATTTAAATTGTTTGTCCTCCCATCAGTGTTCCCGCTGAGGCCGAATGTCATGAAATTGGCGCAGAAGCTGAAAAATTGGCGCAAGGGGTTCCCAAAACAAAAAGTCAAAAATAGGGTTTGGTTATACACAACGTTAACTTACTTCAGTTTTATTCAAAATTAATTTCATTTTTGAGGTGATCTTTCCAAAATTGGCAATGTCGAGATGTATTTTTTTTTGTCGCTTTGGTGCAAAGTCAAAATCCTTAGCAAGAACACTGCCCCCGATGAAAAATTTTCAGATAAAATGCTAATGTCGAGGTATTTAAAATGAAACAGAATTGGTAATGTTAGAGGACACCACACATTGCTTGTACCAGCTGCCATCAGAAAGGCACCCTTGATACTGAAATTCTGGACACCACCCTTTAAGCAATTTATAATATGTTTCTTACATCCACTTCTGCTGGTGCCATGGTAATGTTGTAGACTGACACTCAAATGCATCACTGAAATATGTAGGCCACTTATTTTCAACCTAAGGATATTCCTATTTTTTCAATTTTGTTTTGTAAATATAGTTGCACAACTTGGGAAGTCTGAATAACCCCACCCATTATAATTTGCTTCCACGCTTTGTATAAATCCGACCTTTTTAGTGGAAAAATGTGAACTCCCACCCGTTTACAATTTTGTAAGATTTTAAACCCCCAACCTTTAAAAAGTGTGGACTGCCCAATATGGGGAGAAAACATTTTGATACCATGTAATTCAAAGGATTGTTTCATATCATTTAATGAATCAAACATATTGCCAACTCTGATTTTTTTTCCTCTTCAGATCACCCAGGTACATGACAGGAATTCTGGCAAGCCACGTGGGTACGCGTTCATTGAATATGAGCATGAAAGAGACATGCATTGTAAGTATGACTGGATCCAAATTATGTGACAGGTTGTCAGATTTATCAGTATTATGACTATTTGGGTGTGTACAACACCTACAAATTGAGACAATTTAGACATTTACCATACCCCCACTCCACCCCAACCCAAAATGGAATCAAAAATGGTGTTTACAGAGTCTATTGAATTCAGTCATTGGGCATCGTTTGATGATTAGTCTTCCCAACATCCCTGCGTGATACCTTGCTCCTCATGTGCCACACATAATCGTATCAAGGGATTACGCAATATGGAAAGATGGATATATTGCCACTCACAAACCAAAACACCATGGGTTCAATTTCTTTACCATAATTTAAAGGATAACAAAAATGTCCTGAAGTTTTCCTGAAAAATACTTTACAAGACCAAGTCAAAGTTATATTTCTATTGACCCTTTCATCCGTAATGTTTAGTGCTGAGATTGAGAAAATATTATTCCCCTCAACAATGGTTTCCGTAACAAATTCTGTCAACAAGATTCTGGACACTCCACACATAAAATTACTTCATAACATAAACAGTTTCTCATTGCTTCCGCGGAAAAATATCTTTCAAAGCATGTTACTAGAAACAAAACTTGATTATGTTCAGAATAAAATATTGCCAGTCCTTGTCACAGTGTTGCGTGTCATATAGATCTTTCCTTTATAACTTACAAATTATTATGCGGTATCGGTGCCAGTTGGTGTTCTGAGACAGTGTAAACAAAATGCACAGTGCACGTAGCATTTACATTTAATACGGCCCTGCACTCAGAATTTTTGTTTACTCTGTCTGAGGAGTCTATAAGCTGCATGGGACATTGATCAAAAGAAAATTTGATTTGTCAATGAGCTGAATGTTTGTTTTGATCTTTTGGTCTACTGTGTCCATTCACTACAATATGAGCACCCTATACAAACTAAACTATTACAGGACCCTTCAAATATCGTAGGTAATAGATATTTGTCTGTATTGGCTGTCAAAGGGATGTCATAATCAAACAAATTTCTCTGGCAACCGGTCCAAACTATTCATAGCATCAATTTGAATTGCCTACTCAAAAAGCATTAAAAACCAAACAAGTGTTATGTTTATAGTTTGGACTGGTTGCTGCAGTAATCCAGACTACTGTAAACAGGGATATTTTCGTGAGCAGAATTTTTCACGAAGGGCAACAATCGCAACCTTTTCGCGCGTGTTAAATTAGCATTTTTAAGCTTCACTACATGGACCTACACATAAAATTAATATATTCACGGGGTGTTATATTCGCGGTTAGGTGAAAATTTGTGAAATTCACGAAAATTAAACCCTCGCAAAAATAACCTTGTTTACATAATCACTTTGACAGTAAGTTTCTGATCCTACTTTTGTGACTTCTGTTATGACTTTGATTGTACTTTGCCCAAAATATAGGTGTGGAGATCGTGTGAGTATTCCTCTTGCCATTTTACCTTTTGTTTTTAGAAATCCTGATACAGTTTTTTCAGATACTCACAAAGTTTCTTTGTCCTTTTTCTGACCACAGCCGTACTTTGGCATGTGAACTGATTGACCTACCGAGTCTTTCACCCCGCCAGGCTGCACTGCAGTCATTGCAGTGTGTGCGTATCTTATTTCTAATGCGTTTGTGCTTAGGTTTGTATTGTTTGGTGGTAAGATGGTTGGTAAGGCAGGTTTCTTTAAACATGATTCGAACCCCATCTACTATTTCAGGTTTTTTAAAAGTTGGTCCTAGGCGTAAACTTTCAATGTTATTTAAGACTTTAATCCAAGCATGGTTTAGAACTTCCCAAATTTGAAATGAAGTTTTGTAGTTTAGTTAATTCTCAATTAGTTTGTTATAAGTATTTTGAGGTTCAAGTCAAAGCAAGTAAGGGCAGGATTCAGGTATGCAATACAGCATGCGTTTGTTATACTTAAAAAGCAATTCAAAATTTTAGACGGTTGGGAAAAGTGTGCTTAGTAGGATATTGTAAATTGATCATTCAAAAATAATTGTATCTTTTGTCATAACAAGCATTTATATTGTTTGTATTGGATTTTATATCGGGCAAGAATACTTTAGCAAATGCGATACAATAGGTAATTTTTGAAGAAATTCTGTCTGAAGAAATACAAATTATTATATTATTATGACTCTTTTTCACTAAGGCACGCTAAAGACTTAACTCTAAAAACAAACTTACGTGCAACTTTGAACAAAATCAAAAATCAGATTGGCCTGAATTAGAATAGAAAATAATGAATGCCACTAAAGTTATGTATATTTAAATGAATATTAACATCAAGAGTATGGATGGTGTCGTAAGGCCACCATGCTTCTTGTAGGGTGTTTTCGGGTAAGTTGTTCACTGGTGGAGTTGAAGCGAAACCATGACATCTTCTACCTTATTTCCTGTGCGCATAACAAGTCAAACAAGGAATGAACACCGGGGATTTTGACAGATAGGTAGTATTGTGTAAGTCATATTTGGTTGGTAATTGTTTTTTTTTCTTTCGTTTTGGCTAATCTTGTCAGTTGAAAATATCACAAAACTCTTACCTAAATTATTGTTTATGAGTGAACCAAAGTTTTTAATGTCAATGAGCAAGACACTCTCTCAACACTATTGTGCTTTGTTAAGCTGTAAACAAACTCAAAATTAACTTTCGTTTACATGCGACTTTGAACAAGATAGATTATTTAACTTGGACAAAACTTAAGGTTTTAACACTAACTTGACAATTTTGTCTGTCGTGGACGACAAACTTGCATCAGTGATCAGTCGTCCATACGTCTTCCAGAATCTGGGACAAGCATAGGTGGTTTCCTGTATGTCATAGGAGACATTGGGCTGCACCAAATAATAATTGTTCCAAACTTCAGCTGCCAATTTAGAAAACAATCAGCTGGTGAACCGAGCAAATTATCAGCTATATCAGGATATGCCCTTCATTAGATGAGCCACCAAGATTACAAAACTATGTGGTGAAGGGGCATATAAAGTCATCATCAAGGATCATTACTGGAAGACGAAATAGGAGGATGGATCACTCTGGAAAAGTTTGTCGCCTATAACAGACAAAAATGTTGGGTTGCTGTTAAAAACCGATGGTGCTGCTGAAAAAATCTATCCAGTTTGTAGCAAATACCTAATGAATCAATCAATTTAATAACTTTGAGCAAATCAAGTATCAAATTTCTCCCAAGTTTAAATAGAGAATATTAAATGGAATTAATTAAAATTTTTAAGTTTTAAATGAATAGAAAATCCTTGTTAACATCAAGAGTATGGATGGTGTCGTAAGGCCATCATACTTCTTGCAGGGTGTTTTCGGGTAAGTTGTTCAAATGGTGGAGTTGGAGCGAAACCATGACATCATCTACCCTATTTCCTGTGTCCATACAAGTTACGCAAGGAATGAACGCCCTTCTGGGATTTCAACAGATAGGTAGTATCGTGTAAGTCATATTTGGTTGGTAATTAAGTGCTTGTTCTTGCTAATATTGTCAATTAATGAAACGATCCCAATAATCAAGACCAAAATTATAATGACTGAACCAACGGTTTTTTTTTTGTCAAATAAAAAGATTCAGATGCCACCCTCTTGACCCAAGTTTACTTTCTCATGCTTTCATTGTACTCTCAAAACTATTTTCCACTTGCAACTTGCAAAATGAAAATTGAAAGTAATGAATTGTATTGCGATACGATATCTTTCAATTAAGGGGGAGGGGGTCTACCCTAAATACCATGTACCTTTGGGATCACTTTTCAGACTTTTTCCAAAACTTTACCTATAAGTGTTATATACCATATTGTAGCCCATATCGCAAAGATTCAGAATATCCCGTTCATATATGCATTATTTCTGGTTGCTATGGTAACTGTACAGGGCCTCTGATTGGCTAAACACTTAGATATAAGCCTTCGAACATTGACAAAAAAGAAAACTTTAAAAAAATTAATTGATGCTTAGGTTATAAGTTACTGTAAGATTATGAAAGATAATAAATTTACACACATTTTAAGCCCATTTTGGTGAAAATCGGATTTAATTTAGCGGAGTTTCAGATTTTTTAAAAATAGCATGTTTAAATATAGCTGGGTGAGATAAAATAAAGAAATATATAAAAAAAACGACAAACTCCGAAATTTTGGTTGCAAATACTTTTCACAATGCATTGATTGATTTCATAGGAAAATGTAATTATTTCACAAAAATTTAATTAAAAGGAAAATCCTACAAATTACAGGGTGAGCGTCTTCTGTATACAAATGTATAGGCAAATCGTCCAGAAATTTGCGACTTCCATTCTTAAAATTGCCATAACTTCAGAACCGAATGTCCGTTTGAACTCAAATAAAAAGCATTATAAAGTAGAGAATCTGCACTAATATCTCAATTTTTCTGAACTAAACGAGTTATCAAATATGGTTAGGGTAGACCCCCCCTTAATAGAAAATTCTTTGCTTTGTTAACATTAAAAAGTGGTTGTTTTTTTGTAAATTGTTCAAATGGTGTAGTTGGAGTAAAACCGTGACATCAATCATATTGGAATGGACAACGTGACCCAACCCACTTTATCAGTAATTATCACAAGCCATATATCATGAATAATAATCATGAGTAAAGTGGGTCACTTTGTTTTACGTTTTGTTTTACGGGTGGTTCCTTAGGTGGATGAGGGTTAAAAGGGAAAAGAAATTTTTTGATATCTTTAAATTAAATTGGAAATTGTTGTTATCATCAAGATGATATTAATTATTATTATCGAGAGTATGGTTGGTGTTGTAAGGCCACCATGCTTCTTGTAGGTTGTTTCCGGGTAAGTTGTTCACTGGTGGAGTTGAAGCGAAACCATGACATCTTCTACCTTATTTCCTGTGCACATTCATGTTACGCAAGAAATTAGCGTCCATCTGGGATTTGGAAAGATAGGTATACTTGTGTAAGTCATATTTGGTTGGTAATAACATGCTTTTTTTTTTGCTATTCTTGTCAGTTAAAGAAAATATCACAAAAAATCTGACCAAATTATTAGGAGTGACCAAAGTTTTTTTTCTTCAATATTGACCCTGTTCACTCTCAAACTAAACTACTTGCATGCAACTTAGAGCAAAATCAGTAACCAGATTATTTCTAAGATAAAATTAAGAAAAAATGAATGGAATTTAATTTTGATATGAAAAAAAAATCTTTATTAAAATCAGAAGGATGGCCACCATGCTCCTTGTCGGGTGTTTTTGTGTAAATTATTCAATGGTGGAAGTCATATTTGGTTGGAAATTCAATATAAGTTTGACTTTGTTAATTTTGTCAGTTGACAATTGACGAAAACATCACCAAAATTTTTCATTATTATGAATAAAACATAGAAGCATTTTCCCCTTTTACATGTACTCATAGGCTTTGTATGAATAAAGAAAGGCAAATGAAATACACTAGAACTCTCAATTTTACTTCAGTTAAATTGTTAATTGAGCATGATTCAGCATTTTTTTTTTCTAGTTTCAAGATTTGTAAAATAGAATCAATAATTGGAATACACTAGAAAATAAATTAGACTGAAATATTTTTTCAGTTGATAACAAAAGGATGCAAGTGGTTTCGTAAGGGCCCTTGTGTTTGTTCCTCTGTTCAGGGTTGCGCAACATTCATTTTGTAATATTCAAAAAGTTAGCAACCCTGAACTTGGTTATATTTTCGGGTAAGTTCAAAAAAGTCTTCAAGCAAGCAGAAATTGTGGTGATCAAGATTGTTCATTTCAAGTTGTATGTCAAGATCGCTGGTCTTCATAATCTTTGAACGTAAGTTAAGGGTTGTGGTAAGGCATGGTAAGCATTGTGTTCTTAAAAAGAAGTGCAAAAATTATTTGAGTAAATCAAAGTCAATGGAAATAACAACTTGCTATAAACAAATAAAGTTTAATTGGTCATATTTGCTGCAACGGACGTTTTGGACGTTGGGCACTCTCTTCGTTGGATTGCAACTTCAATTTAATTGAAATATCAAAATTCCATAGTAAAGATTTTGAAAAAACAGGTGTGAAATATGAAAATCTTAAGCCAACATTTTTTAAAGAATTTTGATAAAGTATTCAGATAAAGAAGTGCATAAAGTTATGTGCCCAGCCTAGTAATAAAATTTTGTAGTAAGAATGCAAAAGTTGATTAAATGTAAATCATAAATTTATGGAAATATTCAGAGCTATTTCCAAATTCATTGTTAGGATCGGTAATTTTTAATTTATTCAAGTTTTGGAATTCATCTAAAGGCAACACACATCATTTGAGAGTTATTTTTAGATAAATGTTGTTGAGGATAGATTTGATCATTATAATTAATTTGACTTTAAAACTCGTAATTTAGTTTGAAATAGAAAATCTAAATATTTGATTTTAAAAGTAGAAAGGTCATGAG
>JXSR01S028582.1:13939-24446 GCA_000969725.1 Ophiothrix spiculata
ACATCACATTCTGACAGCAGGCAAGAGTTGGTTTGAATTGCAATATTTTTCTTTATCGCTAGATATTAAAATAAAATTGTTTCTTGTATTTCACTTGTCATGTTTTGTAGTGTGATGATAGGACCTTGGTTCAAGTCTTGCTATTTTTCTCTCCTGTACAGCTGCTTACAAATATGCTGATGGTAAAAAGATCGATAACAGGAGGGTTCTGGTTGATGTCGAAAGAGCTCGCACGGTCAAAGATTGGCTTCCTAGACGTCTTGGTAAGTAGGACTATCTACCATTTAATTAGCAAACTTTTGATTTGGACGAGGAATGATTCTACAGTTGTGAAATTGACTCCCTAACCCTAACCCCACTGAATCTCACAATATCCCATTCCACAAAATTAAGAAAATCTAAATATTTGATTTTAAAAGTTGAAAGGTCATGAGTGGAATCGTAAGGCCCTCATGTTCCTTGATTAATTCGGGTAAGTTGTGGTGGTTCTCGTTCTTCAACAAGACTGGATTTGCATAGACTTGAAACATCAATCCACTGCATAAGCTTACCACTGCATACCATGCTTGATTTAGAGCATAGAAAAGCTGCCAATCATCGTACTCGGGACTATGGTAAGGCTCAGGTAATTTGGATTGCCAGCCTTTTTGTTGTTGTTCTGGAAGTTGCCATGTTTGTGCTTTTGTGGATGCCTTGATTGACTTAAAGATTTCAAAACATTTGTGTACTAATTGCTCATTTTTTTCTTGCAGATTTTAATAGAGTTATATTATTCAGGCTATTTTGTGAAACTTTCTTGTTATCGTTCAGAGGATTACGTGTCTCTAGTGGCTGGGCTTTGATTGATACTGATGCTTGTTACAAAATTGCTCTGCTTTGAAGAGTACTCACTTAAGCAGCATTTCTCATGCTAGGTCAGTTGATTTTCATGCAGAACAACTTTGGAATGAGAGTCAGAATTGAAAACCTATGCGCATAGACATATTCAATCTGTGGAAAGATTTATGCCTGTTAATTTCCCTCTACATGGTTTCTGTAGGAGGTAATATAATGGTATTTATTTCATTTTGATGAAGATAAAACGAGATAAATTAGTTTATAGTGACTTGACAGTTTTGAACATGGGAACTATTGTGTTGACTCAATAGACCCCTGTTTCGGCACCATTTTTCACACACTACCAATCGTTCAGGCAGCTGCTAAAATTTAAAGAACATGAAAAAACTCCAAGTAGCTGTGGCATGACCAACCCTTGTGCCTTATGTGCAATTATTTAGACTTAAACCAATTCAATCTTGTTTACAGCCTACAAGTGAGATAATACTGGGCATTCTGGTTTTCATCCAATCTGGCTGATGGATAAATCTGGCTATGCTCATGAGGAAAACAGTACTTGATACCATTTAGGCTATCACATCTTAATTATCAAACTGGTAGAAGGATAAACCTGGTACCCTTGTGTAAAGCACTGTTTGGCACAGGGTGCAAGTTTTTAGGGAATGTACTTTATAAGGAAATATCACAATGACCTTCCTTTGATCTTCATCTAAATTTGAGGTATGTTGTTTCAGTATGTTGTGAGGAATATTCCCTATTTCAATGAGAACTTTGTAATGACAAGATCTTAAATCACCATGTGGTAAGTTTTTCAGGGTTTGAAGGTATACTTTATGAGATATTTGTTCACAGATTGGTCATCCATCCATCCAGATGTCTTAGTATTTCTGAAGAAACCGACCCACAAAATCATAATACACCCTGAACACTTGTATTAACTACAGAATAAGTTTGTTTTGCAGGTTTAATTTCACAGACACGACACAAATTTCTAAAGTGTTTTACTAACTCTGTTTATATTTTACGCATTATTATCTACATGTATATGTTTTATTTGGTGGCATTTTGTCATATACTTATTACAGGATCTATACATTGTTACTCTGGTACTTAGGGATGACATCAGAACACAACTTGCCCATATGTACTGTCTTGGTCTTTGGTTTACTATGTTCAATAAAAGAGGAACTGGTCTGCCGATTTTAGACTGACAGTCATTTGGGCAGTTAGTTTTGAAGCTTCCCTCATTTTATTTACTTCATAATTCCATTTATGATGTTGTCATATTTAACTTTTAATGTTGTTAAATTAGCAATGCGAGAGGACACAAAGTTGTTGATTTGTAAACAATTGTTCAGTCAAGAATCTTGTTGAGCCTTTTTTCACAAATGTAAATGATGACTGGTTAAATGTTCATGCTTCTGTTCGAAGTTTACAATAAAAATGACAGTGTTGGCAAATTGTTTGGCGAATCTATATTTGTAAAATGTTTCATCAGAGTAAATTTAATTGGTAAGAAACTGAATTGACTCCTCAAGTTTTATATAAACCTCAATGGATTTGTTAAGTGGACTGGAAGAAGACCACCTACTTGCTACCAAAACAAGGTATAGCCATGAGTGATATATGAAATTATGTTGTATTGGAGTGCCACGGTACCTAGCTGGATCGAAAAAATTGTATGATGTGTTTAGTGCTACAGAGACCTAGGAAAAAAGGAACATGTAAGTTTCACCAGGTTAACATCACATTCTGACAGCAGGCAAGAGTTGGTTTGAATTGCAATATTTTTCTTTATCGCTAGATATTAAAATAAAATTGTTTCTTGTATTTCACTTGTCATGTTTTGTAGTGTGATGATAGGACCTTGGTTCAAGTCTTGCTATTTTTCTCTCCTGTACAGCTGCTTACAAATATGCTGATGGTAAAAAGATCGATAACAGGAGGGTTCTGGTTGATGTCGAAAGAGCTCGCACGGTCAAAGATTGGCTTCCTAGACGTCTTGGTAAGTAGGACTATCTACCATTTAATTAGCAAACTTTTGATTTGGACGAGGAATGATTCTACAGTTGTGAAATTGACTCCCTAACCCTAACCCCACTGAATCTCACAATATCCCATTCCACAAAATTAAGAAATTCGCCAAAGTCCAAATACATCATAGACCCAAGTTAGCTATGGGCTCATTCCAGTGAAAACTAAACCTTTTTTGATTTCAAGCAAAAAATCAGCTTTTTTATTCGACCATATGAGCAGTTTTTTCAGTCATACGTTTGTTACTCGGTATGTGAAAAGTATTTTCTAATCAGAAATTTTGAATTTTTTCTACCCGTGCATGAATGAGCACATGTTTTCATTCAAAAATGTCACAAACGTTACCAAAAAGTTACACCAAAATGTCACAAACGTTACCAAACAAAACATTGCATTTAAAGAAATCCTGACGATATAGAATTTCCTACCACTTTTATGAACCATTTGTAAATATGTTACCAATCATCTGTGAAAAGGGCAATAAAAAATTCGCTAACATGTCAGAGAAATTTTACTTTGAAGTCATTTGGAGCAAAAAACCAATTCCCTGTGAGGTCACAAACGTTACCGAACGGAACTTTATTCAGTATTTTGGAAATTATTTTAATCTTTAAACACCTGCATGTCTTGATCCCACCAGTGAGCACCATTATCAACAACAAACTCGTTGATATAATGTTTATGCTAGTTTCTGTGGCCATTTAAAAGTGAAATTTTCCAATTTTTGGTCACCTACGTTACTTTGGAATCACCCTATGATCACAAAATCGCTGCCATGGCAGCGCCTGCTCAGTGGCTTGACATAGTGATAATTGGACAGGGAAACGGGAGGTTGTGGGTTCGAATCCAGGTGAAAGCCCGCCATTTTTGATTTGCAGATTTCTGAGTTTTTAAACAAAGAAGTGGTCAAAAGTGTTAGGGTTAAGTCGTCTGCACATGCCTTCCGACGATTGGTGAAAGTTTAGATCCGTCGAAGTGTCAATTGTACCATTTTAGAATGATCCGCCGTCGGAATCTAACTAATCTATATTTTGTGCGCCATGCCTATTCTGGTTGTCGTCTATGGTAAGTTGGTAACTTCTTGGAAGTGTTGCGCTGGTTGCCACCATGAATACACTTAACAGTTGCTAACAAAGGTGCTTGGAGATTTTGACTCATCTATAAATATCATAAATCAATCATGTCATCTCATGTGAATGCAACAAAATTTCTATCAGCAATGACTGTCAATACGTTTCAAGAGCCATTTTGACCTAAGACAGGACATTTCGTAGTGTGCAATGCAAATTTATGAAAAATGGCAGTGATCAATCTTTCAAGTTTCTTGCATTCACATGACGATATGGACCTAATTTTTCTTGAATGAAGACATTTTACGCATCAAACCAACCGATGGTCTGACTGCTTTTCCGCACTGATCTGTGACAAGATAGTTACATTGCGAGGAATTCCTTAAATTTCTCTTTGGAATCTCGTCACAAGACTGATGTGTAAGTTTCTACAAAATTATGGTGTCTGCAACTTGTTCAGTTTGTTAGTTTCAACAAAGACTAATATTGATTTATGATGAAAATGTTACCTCGAATCAAAATCAATGTTTGGCAGCAAGTAAAAAAGCTTTATCTCATGTGGACAGACAGGTTTGTGTGATGATGTGACTATGTGTTGCATATATGAACATCCATGTATAATAAGGTACAGCTACATTTAAGGTTGGGCCGATTCACCCTAAATCGGTAACCGGTAAAATCGGGATTTGTCCGATCCGGTACCGATCCCGATTTTGTTATGAAGTTACTTAAACTCTCAACAGAAATAAAGTGTTAAGTATCAATGGTACGTTTTCCATGAATTTGATCATTTATTATTAATATTAATGTAGAAATCAAATTATGATCAAGATTGAAAATAAAAGAAATGAAAGCAAGTTACTTTGTTAGTCTGTTTAGTCCAACAAGGCAGAATGCTTGCATTTTAAACACATTTTATGGAGATTTCCAGCTACATGTTCAAGCTGTTGTGGTATGTATGGATCGGTTGGCTGAATCGGTAGAGTTTCCCGATTCGTCACCGATCTTGCAATAACTGGCCGATTTCCGATCCCATCACTAGCTACATTATCAGATTGACCTCATTAAAAGTCATGAAATATGCATGATGTACCATATATGATACTTGTCGGAACCTACTTGGTCTCTCCAGTCATGACAACGTTTAACTTGAAATTGATATTTTTTGGATCAATAGTTTGAAATGACATATGACAAGTCCACACTGAACTAGATATGGATTGGTATTTGATTGCCATAAAAAAGAAATATCCAATTTCAAGCACGCTGTATTAACAATGTCACAAAATGATAAACATGTAGGTTTTGACCAAGGAATTTAAAAAGGGGAACTGGTACTCGCAGCCACTTTGATTTCACCGCCGTCTAAATCCTATGGGACGGCATTTTACAGCTCCGCGTGCCACACTTCGAGAGTCTCTGCAACGGATTAGCGGGAAAATTGGCGTACTTTGATCAAAGCAAGTCGCAATACACGCTACTTAAAACGCAGATGCGGTTTGCGCGTGAAACAAAATGTACACGATTTATATGCATCAGGTGAAGATTTATGCGATCTGCCTGGATATCGGGAGTTTGGCCGTAAGTACAATAACTCTGCTCCATGAGTGACACAAGATGGTGGCATATCCCGATTCTCCTATAAATATTCCTTGGTTTTGATAAGTGCCTATTTTGATATGACGGGTCACATATTTTATGCACTACGGTTAAGCACTTGATTGCAATGAATGCCAATATTAATACCTATTGATGATGCCTCAATGTTGATTGATACTGCAAGAGTCATTGTTATGATTTAGTTCCTAGAAAATGGCCTTCTCTGAACCAGCAAGCAACAAATTTTCGTATTTTTTGCTAAAATTGTATTGATTACATGTCTGTTAAGCTGATTCAAATGGAATAAATATACAGTGGAAGCCCGTTAGTACGAGATCGCTTAAAACGACAACCCGTATATTACGAGCGGTAAATCTCAGTCCTGACTTTTCTCAATTATTTACTACACAAAGCTATCTGTTTAGTACGAGGTGAATAATACGAGCTCCGCATAGTAAGAGCACTAACCGACAGTCCCTTGCTTCATTCATCATTAATTTTGCAACGGATAATACGAGGTCATTTTTTAAGGTGTCTCTCAGTGCATTATTTCTTTCCTCCTACTTTCAACTGCGCTTGTGTGTAGTACATGTGTGTATGAAATAAAGCAAGCTTGTATCCACATGGTAATTCATCTTATAAGGCCGCTTTTAATGTTTATTTATAATAGCAATGCGATAAGACGACAGCATGATAGCTGCTTCGTATGGGTTATACAAAAATCATACGTCGGCGTACAAAATATGTGCACTGCGTCGTATGTGATTGCAATGGTAGTCAATACACAATCAGATATAGGTATTTCATACACTCTGCGTTAAGTACGTGTTGAAATTAGAAATCTGATTGGACAGTTGGTAACTCATTTAAGCATTCATTAATCTCGTCTAGTTGCACGCTGCGTATAGCGTAGTGCATTGTACATTCCATGTAATGCATATGCGTAACATGCTCGCACCTGTATGGCAAGTTTCATTTTAAAAGAAAGGTAAACCTAGATTTATATTACAATGATCAACATGGGACAATGGATGGTTGTATTTTCTATGTTTTATTGAAATAGAGTGTTAGCCTGTTTGTTATCGCTGCATATACCAGGTGTCCCAAAAAATGGTTACATGTAGAAATATGACCTTGTGTTAAGACTACAGTAGTTAGAGAAACGAAACTTGACACATATTATTTTACATCCCTCTTTTAGAAACCCGTAACATTTTGATATCACAACGTTATTAGTTTTTGAGTTATCAACAAAGATAGATACCTATGTCAGAAACACATTTGTTCAAAATTCAACAAAATAATAAGCATACACGTTTTGTGGTATTTTAATGTGCATTTTTTTTCTAAATGATCATGATAAGACTTTATATGAAACCAAATTTGATATAATTTTAATTGAATATTAATTGAACTCTCTTTTAGTATATCTATTATGCAAATTACGGATACCTGCATACCATGCATTCCAGAATGTGTTGTTTATATTGAACCTGTCAATCAAGTTTTGGCGCGAAAGTTGATGAATACGCATAAACATGATAAAGCACAGTCAAATTTTCATGGGTAAATATTAATTATTTAACTGTTTAGTTTAAACTGAAAACTTGTGTAAATTTTGAAAAAAAAAATCTTAAACTTACAGGACATGTTTAAATTATAATTTTCTTTATAGTAGCAAAAGTCTGAATGACATTGCATTTAGGAATAACAGAAATAGCACAATTTTGAATCGGTTGCCACTTTGCCCATAATCAGATTTCGACATAATTTTCAGACCTGTAGTAATTCATGACGTCATAATTAAGAAACTAGTCAAATTTTCATGATTTTGGTACCAATGGAAAGAAGAAACTATACCCTATACTATGGTATGCAACAACCTAACTTTGGACATGTCAATTTCAAGTTTACATGGGATTCAACGAGGGTTAAAATTACATCAAACGAACATGCTTCCGATTTTGTTGAATTTTGAACAAATGCGTTTCTGACATAGGTATCTATTTTTGTAAATAACTCAAAAACCAAAAATGCTGTGATATCACAATTTTACAAATATTTAGTAGAGGTTTGTAATATCATATGTGCAAAGTTTCGTTTCCCTTACTGCTATAGTTTTAGTACACTGTCATTTTTCTACATGTAACCATTTTTTGGGACACCTGGTATACAGCCTTACGATATACCGCTAAAAATTTCATTTCCTCATGATAATGGTTACAGTCAGATATATTTTTCTAATGCGAGCTCTGCTTAGTACGAGCTTTAAGAGTTGGCCCCGGCAATCTCGTACGAACAGGTTTCCACTGTAGATTAATCTGCAATTTTGATTATCAGTACCATTGACACAAGTACATTGTACTTTGAAATATAGTGCAACTTCACAATAATAATGACCAACCTATTTGACCCTTTCAACAGTCTCTAAATACAGAGTATATGAATCTCATTTTAATGTAATACATCATGTGCTTGTGTTTTGTGCAGGTGGAGGGCTTGGTGGGACTAGACGTGGAGGCCCAGATCAGAATGTGAGACACTCTGGCCGTGAAGAACCCTCCCTGGCAGCAGCTGCTAATAGGGGAATGTAAGTAGGAATATTTGGTGTATTGGAAGAAAGAAATATGATACTGTAAAAGTGTAAATTTTAGGGGTACATTTATTTTCGCCCTGAATTCGATAAGCCCCAAAATATGGTTTCTGTGAAAAAATATGTACATACTACTGTGCACTTTAATGTGTGCTAAAATAAAATGCATATTGTGTTTGGTCCATTGCTTTTCAACTAGCAGCGCACACACACACACCAAATTTTGCGCTTTGACAAGTTCTGATTGGCGCTTTGTCTCTCTCTCTCTCTCTCTCTCTCTCAAAAAAACACACCACGAAATACATAAGAAATACACTGAAAAAGGAGGTATTTGGTGCTTTACCTTACAATTTTCCAATTTTTGTGGCGCATTCTTAGAACTAGTTGAGAACCCCCTGGTCTAGTGGAACAGTGAGCCCGCTAGTGCCAACATGTTATGAACCTGAGTGGATACCGTGTGTACTATTGCCAGGTAGCATCACTTGCTGATGTGATAGGATTGGGACGATTTCTTGATGGCAGCTGTGCTTTAAGAGCTTGTTCTTAGGTTTAGGGACTATATAAAAGCGTACATATTATTATTAAAAAATTGCTGTAGGCGAAGATGATGTTACGCAAGGACGTCCACTTTTACAGCACTAAAAGATGAATCTGTCACATAATTTGACATGTATTTTCTTAGATATTTTCAATGGGCATGCCCTAAAAGGTACCCGTCTTAAATTTTTTTTCTCCTCACAACTTTTAAAACCAAGAAATAACACAACTTAATTTGTCACTTTTGAATTTGTAAACTTTCAAAATGTACTGTAAGCCAACTTTTAAGACTATGCACTGGTACATGTATGTTGAAAAGTTGGTCTGACACAATTGAGTGTGTGGTCACAAAATAATTTCATAATGTTGATATAAGTGTTTATCATTTTGTCACAGTCAAAACATATTATTTTTAGCTAAAAAAAATAAAAATAAAGACAGGTGTCTATTTATCAAAATTGTTTTAATCTTTATTTCTTAGAGATGATAGAGATGACAGAAGACGAGATCGCGACCGTAGGAGAAGTCGCAGCAGGAGCAGAGACAGAGATCGCGAAGAGCGTGAACGAAGACGAGACAGAGATAGAGAACGAAGGGATCGTGACAGGGACCGAGACAGAGATCGTGACCGCGAGCGCCGTAGACGCAGGGAAGAAGAACCAGTTGAAATCAAGGATGAAGCAGAAAGGGAAGCCGAGAGAGAAAAGAGGCGTAGAGAACGTGACAGGGACCCCGAACGCAGACGTGACAGGGACCGTGATCGTGACCGCGACCGACGTGACCGCGACCGACGTGACAGACGCGACAGGGACCGTGGTGACCGTAGCATCAAACAAGAAAAGGATGAAGGGTATGGTGATATGGAACCTCATCTACCTGATCCTGCCAAAATCAAAAGAGAGCCTGGATTGGAAGATCAAGCGGAGGAGCCGGACCAGGAACCACAAGGTGATGTCAAGCCTCCTGTTGGGCTACAAGGTGACCAATACGCACAAGGTGATCCAAACGGCTACAATCAATAGTAACAACAGTATGAAAGTTGCACAGGGGTAGAATTTCGCTGATTGAATTGTGAGAGTCTTTGAACCCTCTTCTATTCAGTTTGTGGGAATTATTCAACAGTTTACGAGAATCTAACTGGATTCTTTGGCTTTTGTTTGCGTGAGTCTTTGCGCAAGTAGACTCTCGGACTAACGCCGAAATTCTAGCCCTGTTGCATTTGGCTTTAGTCATCACCAACAAGTTGAATTCAATTTATGCCATGTTGGCTACCTCACGCTGAATCATTGGTCTCATATTATTCCTATACTGTGTACTCAATAAGACTATGTCCAGAGTAAGTAAGGTTGGGTATAAGCTGACTTTTATTAAGAAGACATTCTAGGTATATATATACAATCTTTAATTACTAAAGGCTTCATGTGTCCAGTTTTTAAATTGTAAGGCTATATTGCTATCAAGGTATGTATCATAAATGCACTTATAATCAATGCAGTATTCAACTTTAACATTGCCACCGTTAAGTTTGTTATTTGATATGGAAAGTTTCTTAACCCTTTTGCTTATTAACTAGTTGAGAACCCCCTGGTCTAGTGGAACAGTGAGCCCGCTAGTGCCAACATGTTATGAACCTGAGTGGATACCGTGTGTACTATTGCCAGGTAGCATCACTTGCTGATGTGATAGGATTGGGACGATTTCTTGATGGCAGCTGTGCTTTAAGAGCTTGTTCTTAGGTTTAGGGACTATATAAAAGCGTACATATTATTATTAAAAAATTGCTGTAGGCGAAGATGATGTTACGCAAGGACGTCCACTTTTACAGCACTAAAAGATG
>JXSR01S028582.1:31437-49010 GCA_000969725.1 Ophiothrix spiculata
ATTTAAACAGGCTTACATCACAAGAAACACTGCTCATCAGTAAGCACTTGAAAATTGGTTAAAATTAGGTCTCCATTTAATACATTCTGCATAACATGAAAATTTTCGGGAAAATTTAGAAAAATTACACCAATGATAAAATTTTGAATGAAAATGACTACAAAAATGACGAAGTGTATCTAGCACGTAATAGTTGAAATGAACTAATTTGTAGAGATGAACTGAGCAAGTTTTGGAAAACACTTTAGAATTTGATACTGGGAGATGAAAATTAACCAAGACAAACAAAACACTCTTATGTACAGAAAGCTTTATTCATCATGCTTATACTTAGTAAGAATTTTGAACAATTTGAAATTCATAACGCTAATAATATGAGCTATTTTGTTACTTGACACACTATTTCTTTTTACCTGATAATACACTTGAGAGGAGAACGAGCGCTTGAAGCTGGTTTCAGACTTGCCTGTCGTGTGGTTGTACGACCAGCGTAATGTCAACAATTTACAGTGCGCAAACTAGACCTTGTCACATCTCAAAAATTGTGCTTGCCGTACTACAAGCCGATATATCGATTACCCTGTTGTAAAGGTCGCAACAACACAATATTTTGAGTTGGAATAAATTCAACTTTTCTTGCGACAGATCATTGTGGCAATATGCAAATGTGTCTTGCTACATTACAACTCAAAATTGCAAATGTTTGGTTGTCTTCCGCAATGACAGCTACTCTGAAACCACCTCAAGTTAATAGGCAACTTCGTTACTCAATTGGTGGTTTGAGTTCTTTGCCAGCTGCTTACATCCTTCTGAACAATGACCAGTCAGGCAATCAACCACCATGTGAGTCTGAACATGCCCCTTAAAGGTGTAGGTTCCGATCACATTCTCATCCCCCTGGGCTCAACCGGAAGTAGTATATTTATTGATACCATATCAAAGCGCATATTTTACTGATTCTAAATCCAAAATTTCACCTCCAAATGTAAAATTATTGGTATAACTATTTTCTATTTCTTTTGTATTTTCATAACAGCCTAATCCCCAGGGTTGCATACTTTTTTTTGCTTCTCAAGAGAAAACAAGAAGCAAGCTGAGGTTAAAATTCCACAATATGCATTCCAGAGGTCAAGGTCATCAGTTAAAACTAAATTACACACATGCTAAGATGGGAATCTACACCTTTAATTAGGTATCATACTCATATCCAAATCCTAGTGTCCATCTTGCATCAGATAACTTGTTTGATTGAACTTCACCCCTTGAATAGTGCATTAACTGATAAAAGGAAATCGGTTTACTCTGAACATTGAAAATTCAGAAACAGTTTACTTTATTGTTTATAGTTTCAATTTGTATATGCTAATCAATTCAGTCTCGAAGTGTTACGTGTAATCCGATTATCAACCTTACAACTGGTTCACGCTTTCTAGTTTTGAACCATGATCAAAAAGATCACCATACAAAAGTATAGCATACACCATTGTCAGGGGATGTGCGTGAACAAGTTACTGGGGAAGTTACATAATCACTACGATAATGAATTGTCACATCCAAACAAGAAGTCAACTGTAACACCCTAGTTTCAAAATGTCAAGCACTATACCATTAAAGCATTCATGGATTAGATCCGGTTCAAATCCTTCCAACCAAGTATTAGACAAAATAATGTACATCACATATATTTACACCATACAATTGATCAACAGTTCAGCTTCCTTCTACCACTACTCTTAATCATTATCATAGAAATTGTATAAAAAGTCTACCATACCAGAGAAAAATACAACCTTCTCAATTTTTGGAAACCAAGTACCACATTATATTCTTCTTATATACACATTCCTTAATTGTTTTAGTTTCTTACATTCACTTTTTAAAATTAAAACAAATTTTAAAAAATAACATTTAATATTTCTCAAAACATCAAATTTAGTTACTAGAGTTGAAATGGAAAAAAAAATGTAGTCAAGATACTAATTCTACTGAGTTAAATGATGATATTTTGACTTTGTATGTTGTATTGATCTCCGCCACTGGCACCTGAAACTTAAAGGTGTATATTCCAGTGAAAGATTTGTTTGTAAAACATTCCTTTCACATCATAGATTGCAGACGAATCAAAAGAAATTTGGAATTTGTATTAGATATCCTGAAAAGGCCAATTTTAAAAATTCAACCGTTAGAGGGCAGTATTTATTCGTTGTTGACAAGGATAATTAAAAATAAAAGAATATCTAAATATTTCGATATATAGGGTTTGAATTTGACAATGAAACTTTGCATGCTGTCATTATTACTGCTATACTTCAAATGATGCAAAAATCCCAAATTGCTTGGAAAAAAATTTTGGGGATGATGCTGAACTTGTCCAATGCCTCTTTAATATCAAGTTTGGAATGAAATTTTGCAACTTTAACGGATAATTCTAAACAAATCATGATCTGTATCATACAATCACACACATTAATAAAACATCTTAATAATTGTGAACCTTACATTTATGGGTGCAATAAATACACATTGGGAGTTTCTGCTGCTCAAATCTCTGTGAGAGAATACTGGGCAAAAAGTAACTCGTCCAATTAAGTACATTTTGACTCGAGACTCAAATAGCATACATGTGCAAAATTCAGAACAAAACTTTGTCTGCTTCTATGGCTCGGTCTGTTCAACTTGAGCTCAGCTAGATTTGTAGATGTCTATTAAAAAATGATCCCCATAGGTTCTTTTACAGATGCATCTGGAAAATTGACCGATTATAGGTTAATAAAATGCCCATTTCTTGTTGCGAGTGAAATGAGACAAAATCAATTCAAATGTGGTTAATTTTGATGAGTCTAATTCACGAGGTCCGAAGGGGCTGAGTGTATTGGTATATTAGTAATAAAAAATAACCGCAAGTGCATTGATTTTGTCTCATTTTTTGAACCAAATGGGATGCAAATTTATTAACCTAATTTATACACGACACAAAAAATAATAGGGCATTTTATGTAAAAAGAAATTAGGCTTTTATTTGGCCATCAAAATTAAAAACTTAGTTAAACTAAATAAATCATCACCTGACAAAAACAATGTAACATTCATACACACTAAACGCCTGTCATGCAAACTGGAACGCAACATGAAGTGCATTGTCGATTATCAATCAACTCCGCGTACTTTATATTCTCGCGTTCTGATTGGCTAGATGACACGAGTGTATGAATACAAGATCTCACCCTCCATGAGCAACAACAATATGTCAGCCATTCCAACAGTGTAACCATGGTGATAAAAAAAAGAGCACAAATCCCCATCTGCACTTCCTCGATTCAGATTACATGTTTTTTGTTGAATACAAAGTGATGGTTTCTGTCAAGCAAATGCTACTTAGACAACTGACCATGCAGAAACTAAGGGGTTGCTTCAAAAACTAAACCGGCGGTTGTCTGCCTGTTCTGGGCGATCGGCTATTATTTGAATCGGCCAGAACCGGCAGGCAACTGAGTTTTAAAGTGGCCCCTAACACATATCAACCAAAAACATTTTTAGGGACATGGCTTGAAACTTATCTAAAAAAATGTTTCTGAAATTTAAATAAAATATGTAGGCAGGTAAACATTTTCAACACAAAACAATTTAAAATTTGGCAACAGGTCCGTCATGAAGGCTTTGTAAATGTATGCACAACATGACGGGCTTGACAACCAGCTTACATTATCAAATTTTCAATTTGTCTTTTTCGTTTTATAAAGTACTAATATCATTCATTCACTTATGGTGCTTTAGAGTTCATCATGCTTTGCTTGACGTCTTCCAACATGCTGTGCACAGGTGTTCAAGTCACTGAAGTAAAAATTTCCTGGAAAAGAACACTTTTCCATAATTTTATACAGGACAAAATTTCATGAAAATAAGACATTTTCAGTACAATTTCCTGAATTTAGTGTGTTTAAGAGACTGTGTGTTTGAAGATGTCAAGCAATGCATACTGTAAATGCAAAACAGAACTATAAAGGGAAATTGGTACAAGCAACTCATGGCCATCGCATGGGGATGATAATCACTGTATCTCTAGATTCTTTTGGAATCATAGCTCTGTTGTTAGTTGGAGCATCAGCGATTGAATTGACACACAAACAGTGTGTGCGGCGGTGCAGTATTTTACACACAAATTGTGTCCGCTTCTCCAATGCATATATTCCGACTTACTTAAGCTATACTTTGATCATCACTAAATAGGTGTGAATTATAAGGCTTATTTTCCATCCGCAAGTAAACATAATCCCACTTATACTCGTGCTGTAGATACCGATGCGCGAATCACACATAAGATGTGTGCTGCTTCTCTTGCAGCTATGTGTTCAACTACGCTCATGCTTATATGTATCAACTGACGTTGTGAAAAGGCCCACATTATGTGATGACTCACTCCCGATTGCCTATTTTCACCAGTTTCTTGAAAATAGTGTTCTGTTGCAAAGTCACCCTTTTCAGGGCGAGCCATCACAAAATTTGGTGTTGATCAAAGTATAGAATCAAAGATGTCTCAGATGAGGTAATTCAAAAAGTATTGTTTTTCCCAGGCTACCCCCCCCCCCAAAAAAAAATCTGGATTTATAATAAATTCTCTTGGATTAACAATAATATGGCAGCTATTATCACAGCTTTAACACAGTGACCACAATGTGTACCAAAAGGAGACATCAGGATCTTCCCATCATGCCTTGCTTCCAAAGGGATTTTTGTACAGGTTTTGATGAGAGGGTCTAAGGATGAAACGTAGTACAATTAGCAGACCTCATCCACAATTTGCATTTCAGATTGTTTCATCCCTAAACCCTCTCATTGAAACCTAGTACAAAAAAATCCCACTGGAAGCAAGGCATGATGGGAAGGTCCTGATATCTTCTTTTAGGGGTACCAATTCCCCTTTTCATCATCTTTGGAACTCGCCATTAGCATTCACATTCAAAAATAATTTCAGACATTCTAATACAAAAAACACAATATATTTACAACACCATTGTACTTTACACAAGATTTTAAGTATCATCAAGCCTAAATATTAATGGTGTGTTACAAAAGTGAGAGGAAAACTGGGTTATGGCAATCCAGTTCTACAGATTTAAAAAGAGAGATTCTGAAGAAATGCCACCAAATGAATTTCTGAAGAATACCGCCAAATGAACCACAATGAACATAAGGCTTCTCATGGTATATTTTCAATTCTTATTGCGCACATCAAGAGCATAAGCGTAAACGTTCAAAAATTAACATATCCAAGCACTGTAAATATGATTATGCATAAATAAGAATATCAGTATGTAGAAGAGCTTTAACAAACAAAGGCAACTAACATGTTCAGTATGGACCTCATCATCACCAATTTAAGCCCCATAGTCATCCAGTACTCTACATGCAGGTAGTATCGATTTTTTTTTTTAATCTGTCTTTTAAAATATGTTTTTGAATCTCTCTTTTAAAATCTGTTCACTCGCCTGAAATAGGTATAACACATTTTCAGAAACAGTCTTACTTAAATTCAATACCTAGATAATTTCCATCCAATTAATAATAGAGTGAATTGTGGTTCTGTGCAATTTAGACCAATGTTCACAAGGGGAAATAACATAAGGCCTTGAAGAAACAATTAAACAGTCCGGACAAAGTGAACATTCCATATTTGGCTGTAGCTAGACAATCAAAATTGTTTGTCATCAACAAGGGAAACAAATTGTGATAAAATGAAAGCATTGATCTAGTGACATGCCTCATGATTAATTTTCATGGTTCAAGGTGTACAAATAGATTCATTCAACAAGAACAAAAAATCAAAGTCTATTTTTCTTTTGTAAATCCAGGCAAAGACTATAGTCCATACATAGATACTTTTCCATAACGCAAAATATAGAAGAGTTTTGGAGATAGCCTTAGTCTTCCAAATTTCTGATTTGGGGTAAACTGTAGAGTTGAATATGATTAAAAATATCCATAATCAGAAATTTAAATAGAACTGAGGTCGTTCAGTTATGAAGAGCTCATGTGCAAAATATTATAAGCACCATCTCGGAGTTGAACTGAATATAATATCCTGCAAAAGTACATGTTTTGTATCTATTTTTGCAAAATGACATAAGTTTTAGCAAGAAAACATACAGGTAATTGTTAAATATATAATGATAACTAAAAGTTAACGCAGGCCAGAGGGCAGCCTAAAAAGCCTAGTTTTGGGATAGTATCTTCAAATGAGCTCTTCATAATACTTTTGAGTTACCTTAATTTAAGAGCATAGCTCTTCAAGGTTTTCCCTCCAATGTAACTGCATTATTTTGTTCTTGTTGAGTTACTACTGGAAAACTAAAAACTAAATGAACTATACTTTCAATTACCAATGAGTGGAGTATATATTGAGTTACAATGAGCTGCTTGATGGTATTATTACAGAGGCAAATCATTTAAAGAAATCTTACTCAAATATCTTATACCACTAATGAAGTAGAACCCTATTAAATTCTGTGTCACAATTCTTTGGACGATGAAAATATATATCCAGAGTGTAGGGCCCATCGTTTATGAATGCGACCAGTACCCAGCATTTCCTTGTCATATGATCAATCTTGTCCAAGGAAATATGACAGAGAAATTAATACGAAATCTGTGGTATGTGGATTTCATTTTGTAGTATTAGGATTTATTTGGTTAATCCTGTTCATTGTTGAAGGCCTGCATACAATTTCCTACAAATCGTGACCAACTGAATGCAATAAATGAGAGTAAGCAAGCATCTTCTCACATGATCACTTGAGTGGTGCTCTGGCAAAATGAGCGGAAAGTCGCGATTGAAGATTTTGAATAAATGGCTGCCAAAGTAAAAATATGGTGAAAAGATCAAATTTTGTCTTTTGACATTAAAAGCATTAATACATACGTGTGAAACTATACCTCGTGTCTTGAAGGTCAATTATGCCGAGAAGTGCAATTATTCATGGGTAATTGATCACGTTTTGCTATCACACACTACAGTTATCAGTAGCTTTAAAACCGATTTGCAAGTTTTTTTTACTGCCAGATTTTGACGCGAACTACCATGTATTTTGATCTCTGAATAAAGATTGTAGAAAGAAAGTATAATATTGATATATCATTCGAAAGCTGAGATTATAGAGAATTAAATAGCATAAACTCAATTTCTAAAATTGTGACTTTCCGCTCATTTTGCAAGAGCACTACTCACTTGGTCAAACTACCGACCAAGATACACTTGTTGCATTATTGTTTTGGCTGCATAGTGGAACACATCTTGGCATATGCACCCTGCAAGTTTATTTTGTACGAAATTCAATGATTTCAATAATAGCGATAGATTAACATTACATAAAATTATATGCAATGTGTTCATACAAATTCTACATTTGTGTCAACAAATTATTTTTTATGTGTAATACCAATACAACTAGCTATTAACCCTTTCCAGTCTGCCAGACATATCGTTTTGGAGCAAATATCTTCCTGACATCACAATTTCCAAAATAAAATCCAAATTTCACTTATAATATCTTGCTAGATTCTCTCTTTACTCAAGCGAGGGCGGTATTCCAGATTAACTGATTTTGGCTTCAAAACAAAAAATATGCATACAGTATGGCATATGACTGGAAAGGGTAATTTGTATCACAAAATTTGTCATGTGAGTGCAAGAAAGTCGTACCTGCAATGGCTGCCATATGTGATATTTGTATAACACCTAGTCACTAGATTGTGAAGTCCCTCAAATTTCCCTGCCATATGTCAGTAGCTCTTGAAATGATTCTTCAGGTGACCCGTCACCTGAAGAATCATTTCAAGAATCACTGACCCAAGAATGGACATATACAGTGTGTAATACAAATTTTAAAAAATGGCAGCTACTGCAGATATGATTTTCTTGCACTCACATGTCGAAATGTACAAGTAATCTATTTTACAATTTCATAAGCTGTAACATTACTATAATACAAAATTACAGATTTACAACCAAGCAGGTAGTCATAGTGGAATGATCGCATCGTATAAGAGTGGAACCTCACTTCGGAAATCTAGTCTAATACCCCATATGGAGTCTATAGACACAACAAAAATTCTTTGTAATATTGATTTATGTAGTTGCGTAGTGCTTTATCATCAGTTTTGTCGTCTCTTTAGTTTTACAGCTTTGAGGGACTAGAATATGTACTTCCGTTTTGCTTTTTTGAACTTCTTCACACACAGTGATAACTCTATTTACATAACTCATATTAACATCAGATAACTTGCTTAATTAATGACGACTTTATCAACAGGTGAATTTTCATTTGACTCAACTTGATTATGACTATACACATTTAAAGGTGACAACTTGTGTATGAATGTGATTTGAAATTAGGAATTATACACAATTTGTACAGTTTTCTACAGCTGTATGTCATTCTACTCTTTATATTGAAGATTCTTCACAGTGAATAGGCCATTGCATTTATAATCTGCACTCCCCATGGAATATTTGCTATGGGGGAGGGTAAATTACAAATGAATTGGCTCATTTTAGCAATGCACCTTATACTAGAATTTATACACCCTATGTGTTGCATATTGCTTAAAATCAACTCAAGAGGATGAAGAGATTCAAAGTGTCTATTTTGTTGATGCCACAGATATAAACAAGAGAAGATATCATGTATATCCCATCATGCATTGCTTCCTATGGGAAATTTTTGTACAGAAATCATGTGAGTAGTTGGTGATGAAACATGCCCTAAATGCAAGATTACAACCATTATCTTTGATTTATGGGTATTTCATCACTAACTACTCACATAATTTCCTATACAAACAATGACATAGGAAGCAATGCATGATAGGATACACACGATATCTTCTCTTGATATAAACAGGAGAGTCCACAACTTTGCAACCATTTTTGGTTCATCCTTCATGTAAGACATCATGAAATTCATCTAGCATATGAAACACATGTATTGATTATTTAGTGATAAGTCTTTTGAAGCAGTCTAGCTCATGAATATCTTACAAAAAGGAAACAGTGACCCATTTTTTGATCTGAAGCAAAATTTGTGGCTATCGGGTTCGATACTGCAAACTATCAAACCTGAAATACAGGCATATTTCATCCTGTGCACAATTATATTAACTTGTGTGCATGGACCGAAATGTGAATATGCAGTGCAGATGACACACAGCAACATCTGGGTTTTAATGCTCTTGGCTTGTGCATATATTTTTTATTTGTTGTCTTGTGAATCTTTGCAGCTGTGCTATTCCTCAACCTGTGTTTTTAATTATTGTTGATATTGATGTTGTACAGATAGTTATTTTTTAGGTTCTGTTGTATTTTAGTAGTTATAAGGTGTTTTTAAATTTTTTTTATGTCAATCGTCAACTTGCATGCATGCATGCCCTTCTCATTTGGGTTGTCCTTTTTGTGTTGAGTTGGCAATCTTGATAAATGGCTGTAAAGCTGTCAGTCATAGAAGGGAGATATGTCTTTTTTTTTGTTCTCGCTTCATTGGCCCTCTTTTTGATTGTCTGTGTTATTGCATTTATTTATTTATTTTACCTTATTATTTTTATTTACTTAATATATTGGTAACTTGTGGTCCCTGGACTCGGGGTACTATAAAAAAGTGCAATTGTTAATATAATTATTATTCATTTGCATTAAAACTAATGCACATCGATGGAAACTAGCACTTTTCAGCAAAGAACCGATAGCCCCAAAATTTCTGTAGTTGGTACAGGGAGTTTGTATCCATACTTTTTATATCTGTGGCTTTAGTTAAAATGTGCCTCCTCTGCATAATGCTAATACAGTGAAATGTTTAACCTAGTGGGAATATGGATAAGAAATGGAATAAACCAACTCAATCAAGTCGGTGTACATTTGTAAATTGGCCACACGTTTTGCTGATCACAAGTGTCATGAAACATACATTGCAAGAATTTGCCTGGAACTTGAACATGAATATTACAGTTGTAATAGATGAAGCATACCCTGTCCTGGTTGGTATTTTACATTTGTGACATAATCAAGGGGAATGAGTCGCATGTATGAAATATTGATTTTGAGATACAAGCAATACAGGAAGAAAAGTATTTTCTTTTTCAATGTTTTTAAGGTCAAAAAATTGTCACATCTCTTGAACCAGATGACCAATTCTGACGGGGTTTTGATCAAAATGTACAATTTATAATGCGCAATTAGGTTGTAAAAAAAATGAACATTGAAAATTACCAACATGTGACTCGTTTCCCTTGATTGTGTCACATTTTAGTTTTAACACAGTTAACCAAATCTATTTGGTGAGTTCTGTATTGTTCCTATGACAAGCCCATGCTCTAATAAAAAACACTCCAATTTTTTTTTCAAACTGAGAAGCAGCAATCATTACAGAAACTGTGTTGAAGTCGCATATAATATTTTATGACACTTGTGACCATCGCAAACAGTGATCTAAATTGAACATCATATAAAAAAAATCTTCATGTTAACAACATCAGTTGTCCTCTTCCGTTCCCGGTGCTATGGGTTGAGAATTGCCATTATGCCGTCCTTCCGGACTTTCTTGCTGCTGTTCTAAACCATTATCACGGGGAGAACGTGACCTATCTCTGGAGCCTGATCGAGACCTGGAATGGTTGTGGGAACGAGAACGGCTTCTGAAAATATATAAAAAAGAAAGAATCAAGATAAACTCAGAATCCTTTTAAGGGTAATACCAAACAATCACCATTTCCATGGCAACCAATGCTAAATTTGACTACAACAGCTAGGTGTAAAAACAATATTCCTTATCAGTTTAGGAGTTGGACTACATTGAAATAGATTTGTTAGGAATTACCAATACCCCATTTCACCCCTTAAAGCAATACTATAAAGTGTTTAAAATGAAGCACCCCCTGTCACCCATGGCCTTTGATTTTTTTTAGCTTACTGGGTTTGTTTTGGGTAGACAGTAATACCCTCCAAATGATTTGGTTTAAATATGCTTACTTTTTGTTTTATGGCCATTTGTTGAATTAAATTCGGGATCCCAAATTTAATTCCACATGTATTAGTATTGGAAAGCATGCATGTGCTTTTTATCCATTTTTCAATAGCAAATCAATTTTTTGACAAAATACTCTTGAAAACGCTTTCACATAGGCACATTCCTTCATTTTATGCTGTTCTTACTAAAAACCATTTTTGATCAAAGTCTTATAGTATTACTTTAACTGTCTAACTATATATTGATGTTATGGAATTCACATCCAGGTATAGTTAAAGTCAACATTACAATCTTTGAATGATGCAAATAAACATCAAGAATGCAGGGCCAAATGTCTACGAACATGATCGGTACACTGCAATTCGTAGTCAAGTGACCGATTTTGTCTGAGGAATTTTGGCAGAGACTTTACAGCAGTGGTGGGCAACCTTTTTACCAAAGCGGGCCAAAAAAGAGATATGATTTTTTCGCGGGCTGCACCAATAAGTAGGCTTATGGGAAATGAACTCCAATTTTAGGCCTATTCATTACGCTTCATTCCGAAGGTGTGAGAAAGGAAATGATATGGTAAAAATCACCTTAGTCAAGATACAAGATGGAAGCTGTTGGACAACGGGCCACATGCTTGTGTGTGTTGGGGCCAAGCATGTTACGTTAGAACCTTACATGATGGTCAATACATATACAGTAGGACAGCCAAAACGCAAGATCAAAGGATGCCGACAAAATTATTAAACACGAGGACTTTGCAGCACTGAACTGCGCACTTTGGGGGTCGAAGATGATGTTGTTTCCCGCGAAATTTTGAAATATTTTCTTTAATCAATAAAAACAATTCTGTTTAACGCCCTGTATTTCTAAAGTTATCACATTCAAGTTCAGGAAAAACTCTTTCAAATCCATATTTTCTTTACAGATATTATTCAGTTATAATTGTACAATCTTTTTGTTGCAAAATTACAACTTGAAACTAAAAATTTTGTTTACATTTTTGTTCTCTGAATAGAAGAAGAATTTACGCGTTTTGCCTCCTAATTACACAAACACGATACTGATAGGTAGGCTGATGGGGTAAAAATAGCCACATGATATTGAGAAATCAAATAAATATCAACAAAATCCTTTCATTGTCAAATATCCAACGTGATTTTGGAAAAAACTAACAAAAGTAGGTTGTAGATCAGAAATAGATCTTTATATTTCCTGAAATTCAGAGATGGGCATCTCGTAATTTCGAAAATACAGATGAAACGCAGTTCGACTAGATTGATTATGAAGGTAATTCTGTGGAGTTTTCTTGATGTAAATTTGGGACAAAAGTAATGTGATCAAGTATTAAAATATTTTCAATCTCAATGATTTTAAATAACCATATAATTTGAAGTCTTTGCAACATAATCCCGTTCAAAGCGTTTGTTTTCAAGAATGTATATTCGAAAACAAAATTTTTGAAAAATATTGACCTTTTTGGGTTATTTTCAGGAATGCCAGTGGTAAGCAACAATTTTGCAGGAAAATGAATAAAAACTGACTCTCGCATAATAAATCCTGTTGGGGTAAATTGCAGGAAATGACTTGAAAATCATTCAAAAAGCAGGAATTCCTGCAATTGCAGGAAAACTGGCATCCCTGTATTTTTGCTTGTCAAAATTGCTGCGTAAGGCTACGCGGGACATCGCGTAATGTTTAATAATTTGAGGCCAAAGGTCACTGGCTGTCCTACTGTATATAATCTGCCTTAATGATCCCCATTTTGACAGATATTTCACACCCCATTTTGATGCAATGACCATCTTTTCATAATTTTAACATGAAATTTTACTTTTATTGCGCACTTTGTGCAAATTTTGAAACTTTCATCAAATTATATACAGCTTTCAACGTTTATTTAATAAATTTGCAATAAAATGGTGCCAAATTACACCCTTTTTTTCCCAAGAATTAAAAAGACGGGGATTCAATTTGTTTAGAACACTCACAGAATCACTCCTTTTTTTGAATATTAAATACCCTATTTTAAATGCTTATTTTTGATCTCTGGGATGTACTGGCAAATGTATGTCATTTTCAAATTTTGGTGTTTCCAGTTAAGATAGGCTTACTAAACAAGAAGGCTCCATCTATCTGGGTACCTCTTTAGACATCTGGATCTGGATTAGATCAGTGGTGGGCACTGCCCACGGGCCGCATTCGTACCTTTTTGTTACGGCCCGCCTAGCCCCCAAAGAAAAAAAAATGTACTATTTAGCATTAGTAGCTTCAAAGACAATATTGTGCCTCTAATCTCATTATCTTACAAATAGCAATGGCATTTATTTATATTCAGTTACGTTCACAAAAGACCCCATTTAGCATTGTTTAGAATAATTATGTATTTTTACAGAAAATATAAGCTAATGATTTTGGCATACACCAAAAGTATGGCGAAAGTTTGCCTGCCAATTTATGTTTACATATTGCATGCATTAAGAATTTGTTGCGAATCACTGGTCTTAAACTTTTTGGTAAGCCAAAGCGAAGATACTTTTTTCCATAACAAATCGACAGAAGAGATCATGTCACAGAGACCATTTGGGAAGTTTGATTGAGGTCTTACCATATAGATATGTTATAACAAATCGACAGAAGAGATCATGTCACAGAGACCATTTGGGAAGTTTGATTGAGGTCTTACCATATAGATATGTTTTTGCTCACTTATGATTAAAGAGGGAGCATTAATCATATTTATTGTTAATATTATAACATTATTATAATAACATAAAATCTAAATGGCTCAAATAAAATCTTAGAAAACATTTTTACCTTGAAGAAAAAATCCAAAATCCCTATTATGGTTGACAAATGTTGTCTACCTTTGACCAAGCAGGCAATATAATTGGTTACTATAACGAACAATATCTTGAAAAAGTGTGCTTATTAAAGATGTTATTTGTTTAGATTTTAATGTGTTTAATAACACAAAACCTTAATGGCTCAAATAAAATCTTAGAAAACACATTTTATCTTGACAAAATCCAAAATCTCCATTACGGCGGACAAATGTTGTCTACCTTTGACAAATAAAAGGTATATAATTGCCTACTATAACGAACAATATATTGAAAAAGTGTGTTTTTATTTATTTATTGATTTAGGTTTTTAATGTGTTATAATCCTGGGTTATAATGTCATTTCTATTTATTAGATAAAAAGATTGTTGCAGGCACAATAATGTATTTAAATCTACTATGTTTAAAAAAGGCCTAGTACAATTTTTTTGCTTTGGAGGCTTGGCGTGCCACACAACACGTCCGCCGTAGGTTGACCACCACTGCACTGCTTAAACCCAACATTGGTCCTGAAATCATTTCAGATGTTCCATTTTCTTTTAATCATAGGTCTGCAAAGAAAGGTCTTTGAGATTACCCCATTTCCCCAGGCTCTTATCGAGTAAAACCCATGGATGACCTATTGTAAATCATTTCCAGATCAGTAACTTGGAACTGAAGGAAACAATAATGCCAAAACAGACAAGAGGGTGCTTTTGGGTGTAGAAAATGTTGTGTTAAAATTTATTTTATTTATTTTAAGGGTCAAGTACAAGTCTTTGTTATATAACATTGATTCCAATGCATCTTCTAATCAATAATGGATGCTTGATGTTGTAAACCATCAAATGTTTGGCATCAAATAAAGTACAAGTGATGTGTATTGATTTTCATCACCAAGCCTCTGTTAGGATTAGAAAATACATTGGAATTATATATCAGATTATAAAGGCTGAAACATACTTCTTTTGAGCTACCAAACATTAGGTGCATCATGTCTTTGTTATCTTATAATCTGATTTATAGTTCCAATGTATTTTCTATTAGTAACAAATTTTCTTTGCTTGGTGATTTTCAACACCAATCATCCGTTATTGATTAGAAGATGCATTGGAATTAACATAATAACAAAGACTTGTTGCACCAAATGTTTGATAGCTCAAAATAGTATGTTTTCACCTTATGATAACAAAGACTTGTTACACCAAATATTTGGTAGCTCATAAGAACTATAGACTGTAACTATACACTGACCCTTATAGTTCATTTTGACTAATAAATACTAAGACTGGTACGTTTTGAAAGTTCAATTTGTTGACTTAAGAAACAAAAAGGAATTGAGTGATGTTTCACTGCTAACAGTTAAGCATATTCTTACCTCTCTCTTCGTTCATGTGAACGTGATCTACGGTCATGTGATCGTGATCTACGGTCATGTGATCTTGATCTACGGTCATGTGATCTTGATCTGCGTTCTCTGGACCTGGATCGAGATCTATGTCTACGAGGTTTATGTCGTGGAGATCTGGATCGGCTCCTGCTGCGACTATACTTCCTCCTTGGTGACCGTGACCTATATAAAAGACGAGAATAAAGAGAGGAAATCAAAATGATACTCTATTAAAAATGTGCAAATAGCAGAAACTGCATCATGTATTAGTCAATATGTTACTATTAGTAAATTTTAATTAATCTAAAGCCCAGTAAAAAATTATAATTTTCATAATTCTTATATTTGTAGATACTATTTTTCTGCAATTTTCTTATGATATGAAACAGTTAATATAGCACAGGTTCCATGTGTAAACTGAAAGGAAGTGCCCCTTCCAACATTTCAGCTCTTTCTCCTACCTGACTATATTGGCAGTAGCGATGTTGGGAAGCAAGGGTGGCTTTTGTCCTCAGTCATAAGCTTTGCCCCAAATTGTCCCACTTCCAAACAATTTCCTCTTTTTCTGATAACCAATGTCAAAATATTTTGCGTGCCTTTTGCGATTTTTAAGATTTTGTAACAATTTTTCACCAAAAGTATCTTATTGCCAATTTTTTGTTGTTGTTGCAAAAAATGCCATCAATTTTCCTTGGAATTTTTTTCTTCAAAAGAAAATGTTTGCCTCCTCCCACTTGTTTCCTGACCTCAGGTTTGCTCTTCCATTTTTTCAATACTGACCCAGCCACTGTCTGATTATGACTATGTTTAAATAAAAAACGATACTCAAAATAAAGTGGATAGTGGAACTTACCATGAAGACAACTATAAGAAAACTTCAGAAAAATTTTCAAGAAAGCATGGTACTTACCTTTATACTGTGAAATGACTAACAAGAGCTGTTGAAAACTTCTACAAATTTTTAAAAGTATGGTACCTACCATGTCAACAGATGTACAGGAAAATGTCTAAACATTTTATGAAAGCATTGAACTAACCATTTTTCTAAGGTTTAGAAAAACTTCTAAAAAAGATATCAAAAGTTTTAACTATTAACTATTTATTATCAGCGATATATTTCAAAATCTTAGATGGAAACAGTGGGCATTTAGTGACAACTATTTGCAAAATAAATAAATTAAATGGTATACATACAACACTGTGCTGTACTTGTAATCATCACTTCCTTTTGTATGGGTAACTTGCAGCATGGACTTGGATTAATTTTGCTTTCGTATATTCAATTCAGTTTGGCGGAACTCACAATTCGGATACGTATCCAAATTTAGATACTTCGTATCAAAATTCTGATACCTGTATCTGAATTTGGATTAAAATCAGCTGGAACGTGATATCAGCTGAAATTAATATTCAGCTTCGCTGCGCACCATACCGGTATGCATAAAAGTCAATAACATTATCATCATTTGTCATCTAAATTCTAAGAAAGTTTTGGCCAAATTATTTTGCCTTCTGTGATAAGGAGCTATCAGGACATGTTTCGAAGCTGTTCCGCTGGAATTGCACAGATGTAAATGACATTTCCACAGATACATTTATCATCGATGCAAGAAAGATGTTCTACATGTACTTGCCAGCTTGCGCTATCAATTTGTTTCCTGCGCCACGACAGGCGTATCAGAATTCGGATACCCCTCCATATCCTTAATCTGATACGGATATCATAATTTGGATACAAAATGTACGTGGGTATCCAAATTCAGATACGTATCCGAATTGTGAGTTCCGCCAAACTGAATTGTTGTATTGTTTTAAATACAATCTTTTTATCTTTCGTACCAAGGACCATTTGGAAAATGAAAAAATAAGACCATAAATACATGGAATAAATTTAAACAGTAAGCAAAAATACTTTTTGTTTCCCAAAACTGCAAACATAGAGGCTTCATCTGATTGAACTTTTAAAAATCTGAAAAGTAGCATCCTTGAAATGTTATATCTTTTACAAAACATGTCAATGGACCTTTACAAAGTTTAAAACAAGTCTAAATCTGGACTGTAGAAACAAAATGTCAAATCCATGTAAAGATAGACAGATAAGGAAATCAAATATTACCAGCCCTTCAACAACCCATAAAAATGTTTCCTTTTGAAAGTAGACTAAATAAGGCCTAAACCATACAAAACAGAATTCTTCATGTAAAACAATGTCTCCGAAGTAGATATCAGATTTCAAGAACATTTTTATGTAATTACGTGAACCCTGGTGATGACAACAATAGAATTAAATAAAGCCTAAACCAAGACTTCCATTTTTTTTTTGTAAAACAATGTCTCTGAAGTAGAGATCAGATTTCAAAA
>JXSR01S028585.1:0-10195 GCA_000969725.1 Ophiothrix spiculata
CCTGGTGTCATCCTGGTATCATCCAGACATTTTAATATTCACAATTTCCGAAATTTTAAGGGTTCAAAATTCACACGAGGCGCCTGCCCGCTACAGTATCCAGTCCTGCGATATTATCGATAGTTATTTTATAAAGAATGAACAATCTTTTTTCACTAGTTTAAGCAAGTTTGCAATTCATTGTTACCCTTGAAAAAAATGAAAAAAGGGTTATCAGGGGTAGTACGATTTAGCTCTCAAATTACATCAAAATGTCAAATTAGCTCCGATTCGACGCTGAATGATCTGGACATGGCAAAAAGCTTTTTTTAATTCCATTGCTGCTGTATAGTACAAAATCATCAAAGCACTGGCTAAATAAATAAATAATGAAATAAATGAATAAAGAAAGTAAGAAAACAAATAAATAAATAAACAAATACATAAATACATAAATAAATAAATTAATTGATTAAATAATTAAAGAATTAATTAAAGAATTAATTAATTAATTAATTGATTAAAATTAATACAAAATGTATTAATTAATTAAATTAATCAATTGAGTCATTAATTAATCTATTAATTAATTCAACCAATTAAATTGATTTAATTGGTTTAAACATTCTCAGTCACTGTCCCACAACTCCCGCCACTACCCCTCTCCCCCTTTCACAGCCAGCTGATAACAAAATTTGAATACTGGTGTTCTTACTATGTTGCATAAGTTGAACAACAGCATTCAAAAATTGGTTTCAGAACACATGTTACAAGATGATCACTAGAAAGCACTATATTACAATATTTTCAACAACATAGGTGTTCTGATAAGAGATTATGAATACACTAATGAGCACCATATTACCATGTACAGGGTGTGCCAATAAAGACGCAAGATCGGAAAACAAACAAATTCAAAATATAATTTGTCATAATCAAATCATCAAGGATATTAAAATAGAGCTTCTCCCCTTCATTATGCTCTTTGTTTCATCCCATTCGGATATTCCTGGATAACAAATTCAAATCATCGGATGCTAACCCAGGTTGATTTGCATCCCAGACATTAGCTCCCTAAAACTGATTTTAACCCATTAAACTAATTTTCTTATAAATTATTTGTGAAAGATATTATTGGTCAATTATTTTTATTGAAAACAAAACAGGTGATCTATTTGAAGAAAGCAATTATTAAGCAATTATGAAATAATTTAGTTTCAGCAGTCTCAACTTTCCTGGTTTTAGTTTTGGTACTTCATTCAGTGTCAGCTCTTAAATAAAAAGAAAAAATTCAAGGGCTTTCGTATTAACCTCAAAAATGTGAAAAGATAAAATGCGAGACTCGGAGGCAGTAGCTGCAATTTTAAATTTGAGGGAAAATGACATTGTGTCTCAAGATGAATTTAAAAATCAAGCTCCACATCATGTCAGACATCCAGGAACGGACTCAAACATTCCGGCTCGAAGAAATTTTGAACATGAAATTTTGGAGAGAAAACAATGAAATTATTATAAAAGTTATTCTGACATCCTTTTTGGCTTGATTGGATTATTTCAATGAGCTTTTGGTATAACACTAACCAAAAAATGCAAGTAAGTGATAGAAATTTTCATCTGGAGATGAAGTAACTTATCATTGAATGTTTTGATAGCTACCTACTTTTGGTTAATAATCATGGTATTGCGATCATGAAATCACACCAACCCAATTTTCAAGGACTTCACAGAATTTGTAATAACTTCGGAATTAAACGTTCCAGTATTACGAAACAAAAAGTTATTTTTAAGCTGAGATTATGACCAATAACATTTGATAATTATTTTTATTACATGTAGTCTAATTCTCTCAGAAAAAAATCACAACAAATCTTGGGTTTTTATTGGCACACACTGTATATTTTCTTTGATTTACTATTTGACGTATTTTCGACGTGCGTTTTTCTGAGATTTACTTGATGCGCTATAATGAACTAATAGACAACCTCACACTCGAACGTGACTCTTGGTTAATGAAAGAGGAAATCGTGATGGCTCTAAATTGACAAAATGTGACAGCTTAACATTTCGTACCAGCAATATACTCATGTAACATCTGATATTCAAAAAATTGAAATGGTCCAGCGCAGAGCAGCTAGATTTGTGGCGAATAATTACAGTAGATCAGACGGTACCGTAACTAACATCCTACGTGATTTAAATTGGTCAAACTTGCAAGAGCGACGAAAGAACACCCGCCTATCAATTATGTTCAAAATCCATTCTAATGATATTGCAATCCCAATCCCAGAGTACATCAAACGTCAAAATGCAACGCAAACTAGACAATACCATCCCAAAAGATTCCAGGTCGTTAAGACATCAACCAATGTGTATAGATACAGTTATTTCCCAGCAACCATATCAGAATGGAACAGTCTGTCCACATCCATTTTAGATTCAAATTCATTTGCAAATTTCAAAACCTTACTTTGTAATAAGTAATGTGCCTTTGTGTATTATCATCAACATTGTATTGTATTTTGTAAGCAAACTCTTGGGGTATCCTTCGCCCTGAGGGGAGGCTGCCGGTATATCGCCTGCAGCCAACTTAGGTTATATTGTGTACTCTCATCATTGTAGTAAATTTTTCATATGTAGGTTTCACCGTATGCCAATTTGTTATCTCAATTAGATGTTGCTTCTAGCAATTTTATTGAGTATAAATTTAGATTTAGATTTAGATTTATACCCTTTCACTCAATTTATGACTAAACTTGTATTCCACGCTCATCTTTCATATAATTTGAAGCATCGCTTCAAATGATAAATATAGCAGGGCTGTGAGTGGATGTTTGAAAAAAAAAATCTGAAATAATCTGAAAATAGTGACAAAATGCCAAAAAAAAGGCTGAAATTATGACTCTTTTGAAGGCATGAAAAAATCTGAAATCAGATTAAAATCTGAACTCTCACAGCCCTGATATAGGAATCGGTACGATGCGCAAGGTACAAGCTTTGTAAAAATTGATCTAGATAAACAGTCCGTCCCTTCTTGTTTACTACCAAGAAGCATGCATCTTAAACTTATTAAATCGTATTAAATAACTTTAAGCAGTTCTATATATAAAGTGTTAAAATGAAGAGCCCTCTGTCACCCATGACTTTTGATTTGTTTGTTTATTGGGTTTGTTTTTGGTAGATATTGACACCCTCCAAATAATTTGGCTTAAAGATGCTTACTTTTGCTATTATGGCCATTTGTTGAATTAAATAGTTATCACAATATTAACATTGAGCAAATGTCATTGGTGACCAAGATAAGAGCACTTATTAGTCTTAAAATATGCACATTTAAATAAGATACTTTATCATTTTTTCATCAAAGAAGAGGTGGTTCTCTTTTGACATGTTTTTAACATTTTATTCAAAAACATTTAAGGATTATGTTAATGTATATTTAGTTCTTAAATAACCTTAACCATGAACAGTCTTGGCAAATTTCAGATTTGTCATAAAATATAAATTAGTATTTATCTTATAATACAAAATTGAAAAGATCTAAATATTGTCCGCATGTTGCGTGTGAAATCTGGGCATTTACCCTGATTGATGATAGAGCAAAATATCTACTCTATGTAATATATTGTTTTCATATCTTATTATTTCAATATCTTTTTTCAGTTATGTGATTGTGCTTTTTGTATAATTTTGGTTTACTTTTTTTCCTTCCCTCCAACTACTGAAATCGGCTTAGTTTAGTTTTTTGGTGGCCATTTTGGAATTTTTTGAAATTAATTATTTTGGTCTCGATATTCTTGGTGGGTTTTTTTTCGTGATGGTATTGTCATGGGCTTCAATGTTTATTAGGAGAATCTTCCATTGGGCACATAAGGGTTTGAACTGTATACTCTCTCTATGTTTGGCAATGCTTAACTGTGAAGATTACAAATAAAATTGAAGTCTCCAAAGAGCACCATAGGCAATGCATGTTTAAATTCAAAAAGCATTAAACATTCTCAGTCTCACTTAAAATAAAAGCGGCTTTTTAATGAGTGAATGATACCTAACGAAAGATATCGTGCTTCCATTTTGATCAATGAAATTTAATAGTAAACTGGTAGATAATCTAATAGATAAAGTATCACCTGCAAATCATCGGTAAATAGGAATTGCCGAGGGGGAGCGTCAAACTTTCAATCGACTAATGCGACTTAGCCTAGAACCATGTCTGTGCAAAACAAATTGTACACCTAAAGGCAATGTATTTGGAAATCAAGTGAAAAATCACATCATGTTTTGCACTGGAAAGCATTTATTTGATGTTGTTAGACCTGTGTTTGTCATTATATAGTTACTGATATTAAGCGAATTTGAAAAGAAATTATACGAAGGGGTATCAAAAAGTTTTAAAGATCAACCAGAAGGAAAGGAGTTATGTCGATGAACTTTTGTCAGGATGTTTACTCGTCCTTGTGTACATTATGGTGCTCAAATTATATTAATGGCATTTATACTTTCTAAACAGGTGTCGATAGATGTCAACATTCTCCCTCCGCTAACCAGATGAACTACATGGAGAAATCAAGGAAACGTGGCGTGATTAATTTCCTGCATTTGAAGGGTTACAGCCTAGTAATTCTATGATGACACACCCAAAATTAAGAAGCTTGATACCATAGTATAGGTTAGGATCCTCCATTTTCATTTATACCAAAATTATGGAACTCGGTCAAAAAATGACGTTACAGTGTCGTAATAAAGCATGGTCAACTGGGAGATTTGATTTTTAGCACAATACAATGTGTATTTGTTGTTAAAAGAGGACCTCTAAAAAGTCGGTCTGTTGACAGTCAGTTTTAAGTGGGAGAAATGTGTTACTTTGCTAAATGGCTATTGAAAGATGACTTACGGGCCACATAACCAAATTAAGTTCCTGGCTGTATTTCTTCTTGGTGATCTTTAAAACCTTTTGATACCCCCTCGAATAATATATGTAATTTGTATTTGTGATATATGTGACCCGTCATATCGAAAGGTACCTTAAGGTCGGCAAAATTAAAATAGATTTTTTGGTCTCATCTGAAAGATTATATTTTAAGCTTTAAAATGACACCTTGCTTTTGGTTATTGGATGTTCGATTGCAAAATTACATTGAAATTGGTAAAAGGCATCGGTCTGATTCAGAAAACTATCGTTCTGAGAAAATCAAGTTTAAAGTTTCTGTACTGGTAAAACTTCAATAGGGAAAGGATTTTTATATCGATTTTTAAAACATTTGTCTTATGTTTTGGATGTTGAAACCTGATTAGTATGATAGAATACACTTCAAATGTAACATTTCTGATGAAATTAGAAATTCGACCTTGGGCGTGATTTTTGATTATGCTCAGCTTCAATGGCCCATATCTCGTAATTTACTATGCCGGTATTAAGGTACCTTTAGATATGACGGGTCAAATATATTAAATATTTCTCAGAGTTTGGCAGCATGTTTTTCATCGGCTTTATTAAATTTCGGTATATGAACTATAAAAACAAGTAACAACATTTTTTCTCTTTGTATGATGGTTTTTCCTTAGAATTACTTAAAACTAACTGAACAAGAAAAAATAATATGTGTATGTTGAAATAAACACAAAGATGTTAAAAAAGTTTAAAATGAAAGACATAAACAACAAGAAATTCGAAAGCAAATGTCAAGTTGATTTTGCTTCGAGGTAATATTTATTCGTGTATTTCCCATCCTGAACTATAATCATAAATAACATATGCTAAGGGTAAATTGCCCCCATGTATGTATATCTTATATGCTTGTCAAAAAAGTGTCATAAGCACTTTTTAATATAAGATTTAGTGGTAATCTGATTTATATTTTATTAACTTCATCTTTTATTAGATGGCGTCACTTATCGAAACGGAAACACTTGACAACTTTACTAACCACTCAAAATATAGTCTCCAAATACCGGACTAGTCACTTATATGTGAATGTTCATCTCAGATAAGCCGTACGTGCGGCCTCTAGTAATTTTTACTTTTTCAAACATTTGGAAAAATGACACCTCATTGAACTTAACACGACTTCTAAAAGTCAAGTTAAAGGTTGCTAGTAGTAAAAGGTGAAACTGAGATAAACACGTTCAAAGGTCAGTAAGCCCTATGTTTTCTATTGGTAGTTCTAAAAACATACAGATATAATCCATATTTTCGACCTTTTTCTTAAAATTAAATTAACATGTGTTTTAAGCAAGTATGTAGCGCAGAATTACGTCGGCCGAATTTACGGCTGGTTTAAGTTGAATTGACACATAAACCGAGCCTACACTCACAGTTAATTATCTTCATTTTATCAAACCGAAATTATAAAATATTAGAGAAGACACAAATACGCTTGTGAGTGATTAACAGGTATTCAAGATTTGACAGGTTAAAATGGTACCATGGTTCAGGCATGAGGTGAGTAGAAGTATTTTAAATGTGTCATTTAATATATGTTTTCAATGTTAAAAAAAAAAAGCGAAGTCAGTTAATATCGACCCTGCAACCACCAATCAGCCCCTTAAACAAGAATTTATGATTCATTGGCAATTTAAGTATAACTAAATATATCAAATTCTGTTAATTGACAAAAAACAAGAAGAAAAAATATCCAACATATCTAAAAAAATATATTTATTTAGTAGATAAAGTAATATCTTCACAATAATCGGGAAAATAAATATTTTAAAATATTGTAATGGTTTGTAGACTTGCAATGGGTATTTTTGTTCCAACTAAAATTCAAAACGATACCAGCTTTGGTGTTGAAATTCAGGAAATAAAGAGACATTGGAATATTAATTAAAAAATTGTACAAATTGAACTTTTGTCGATCTTTTCAAATTCATTTAAGGAGCACACAATTGAACAAATTTGCTTATGAGTCCCTAATATTATTTCAAAAATATGCATCCTATATTTGAATTTGGAGAACGTTACAAATGTATATATAACATTGAAACATTAATAGCAAACCTGTTCATGGAGTGAATGTTTCATTTATCACCAAACAAATCATGCATCTGTAGTGAAATGACAAGATAATCAATCATGAGATTATGTCGTGACTTGAATTATAGAAATATCAAGTATTAAAACCTGTAATGCTACATAATGCCGTTTGTACGCAATTCAATCAAACCTGAAGGGAACATTAGTTACAAGAAAGAGGAGAAGAGAGTTGTAATTTATTTGCTTTAATCATAATAATAATACATAACAAATCAAAAGATATTATTATTGACACATTCATTTATCATTATGGTCATATTGTACAAAAAATTGAAACATACACTTTTCACGTAAAAACTCTTGGGGAAAAATAATTTTGATATTGAAATCGAAATCAATTGACTACTTTTATTTACTCTCTGCCATTTGTATTGGAACTTAGATAAGTTCTAATTTATTATAGTTGTTCTCTTTTATAAAGGTAAACACAGCGTTTTTAACATATCAGCATATGTTCAGGAGTCATTCCATTACGAATGTTACCAAGAAAGAAAGAATGAATTCTTTAGCAGCTAATCGCCACGGATAACCCAAGAAAGCCTCTAATGAAGCTTATTTCCATTGGGGTCCAAGATCTTTCTTTTTAATTAAATCAGTTTTGAATGCAGGAGGAAGACCGGAGTACCCGGAGAAGAAGACCCTGCGGAAGCGAGCATAAACTGAAAACCAAATGCACCTACAGAGCCGGTACCGGGAATCGAACCCGGGACTTAGTGGTACAAAGCGAGGAAATTACCGCTACGCTAACCCGCTTCCCCAAACGTTACCAAAATGATATATGTGATGGCTCACCCCGAAAGGGGGCCTTTTTTTATTTAGATTTTTTTAAATCTTATCTACTGCAGCTTTTTCCAAGCTTTAAAATGACACCTTGTTTGTTGAAATTGATTAAGGCGATCAAATTTTACAACAGAAAATCTGCTGGAAAATCTTATTATTTTCTTTATTTTTTGCTGCCTATTTTTACCTCTATCTTGAAAAGATCTCGCAAAGTCCCCCTTTTCGGGGTGAGTCTTCACATATGTTCTGGCAATTGAACTTAAATGAAATTTAAATTTCTTTAAGATTTGTAGCAACCCTTGAAGAATATCCAAGCATATTTTTGTAACGTTCGTTACATGTGTCAGTTTTGGAAATTTGGAATTACCCTTTTACGATAGGGTTCAAGTAATCATAAACAAGGAAACAAAACTTTAGATTCGGCAGAAGCAACCCGTATTGCCACGTCTAAGAGTACTTCATATGTTTCCTCCTGAGTCGAGGGTAGCAATGGAGCTCTCACGTTTTCAGGGTATTTTATTATTGTACCTTTGTGATATCCTTATGATTTTACTTATGAATAAAGGCTTAATTTTATTCTTGCACTGATTGCTTTCGATTTCATATCCCGCGAACTCCAAGGTAGCTGCTCTTCATCTATAGAAATCTATGGAGCTTATACCCTTTAACCCCGTTTGTGGGTTTGTTTCTTAACAATGTTTGTTTGTACGTTTATATTCCCTCTGCTTGGGTCTTTTTGTTTGAACAAAATTACAGAGACTACATATATATTTCCCCTTGTATAACTTTGTGGATAATAAAAAAGCATTTGACAGTATTGATAGCAAATCAATTTTTATGACCAAAGGGCAGAATTTTTTTTCAATATCAGCATACTAAAACGCATATGCCCCGCATATATAAGGGGCCGCTTCAAAACACAACCGGCGCGGCGGTTGTCTCCCGGTTCTATGTGGTTCTGGGCGGTTTGCTATTGTTTTGTTCCGGTTTAACCGCACAGAACCGGCAGGCAACCGCCGGTTAAATTTTGAAGTGGCTCCTAACTAAAGACATTTGTTAGCCATTACTCTTTTTTCTAAGTGTCGTGCTTTAGATTGTTAAAATACTTAAGGGGGTGGGGGATAAAAAGAATGTTTTTGTTTTTTCAAATGTATTAAGTAATGATAATCACATCATATAATTTATACCTGCACTATACAGATTTCTTTACTATAAATCGACCTGCCTCCGTTGTCATCACCACGAAAATTGTATAGATTTGGGTATTTTCAAGATATCTTGCCAAGATGATAACAACGCCTTATATATTTTGTTACAATCCAAATACAAGATCAAGATCAGACATAACCTCTCGGTTCTAACCATCAACCTAAAAGAAAAATAAATACACTGTAAGTCGAGCTTTTATTAACGAAAGATAATAACAACAATTAATTCAGTACAAACAATTCAACAGTGTAAGTATCTTATAGATGTTACTAGTATATTACTCACGAGTGGCTTCTGAATTAATCGTAAGATGATTTTTTTCAGACTAAATTTTGTTTTAAATAGCTATTAAAGGCTAGCAATTGCAGATTTATCAATTCAAATGTTCCACGTTTGGTTTGATCCAGTGTTTTCAAAACTCTTTTGCTTTAGGGTGGTAGAATTCGAATACAACCAGCGGTGTATCTGTAAAGAAAGAAATAAGAAATTAAAAAATAAATGACCTTCTATTCATGTGGTACATTTATGTAATATTCATGTTATATATTTTTCCAATTTATTTAAGATTGATTCTGACAATTTCGAAACAAGGACACGCATGAAATTTGATCGACTTAAGATTAATACTTGAGCTTGAATTGAATTAAGATTGTTACGAATAAATAAATGAACATTACTACTATGAAAAAGCATGAAAATGTTAAAATAATGATTGCGTGCAGATACGACTAATATAAGAAATGTCTGTCAATAATCTGTGTTATAAGATTAAATGAAAATATAATTCATATTTCATGAACCCAAATCAACGTCATCATAGATGGTATTAACTTCGGAGATGAGGAAACGCTTGTCAGCTTAATCTGGTTATTACCAGCCAATCATAGATTTATGTGCTTCGTTTGTTTAGTTAGGAACGTAGGAGACGTATGGATTATGGTTGACGAAAGTTGAATATCAACTTTAATAACCCGTTTTGAAATAATTTGCTCATCACTAAATATCTAATGCAACGGCCCTTCCAGCCACAAATTTAGATTTTGTATAAGTATTCAGTTACAGGAAAACTACAATGTAAAGACCATTTCTATAACTGGCATATTACCGCTGTAGAGTGGGTAAATCCACGGACCCGATACTCAGAACGAGGTCATGTATGGTGAAGATATTTCATCTGAACTATTCAGTACTGTTTTA
>JXSR01S028589.1:6347-16758 GCA_000969725.1 Ophiothrix spiculata
CAGATAATTGTTCTTGGAAACAATTACTTCTTGTAGATTGCGCGGATTCACATTGGTGCATGGCACCAAGTATTTCTTGTTGATACTTGCATGAGTTGTTGGGTTGTTATAGAGTATAATAGAAATGAGGCCACCCTTTGCCATGTTTGGGGTGGTTACAAACTTCACAAACGTTACACGCGAGTTTCTTTAACTTGAATAGTTTCTCCAATGGCTCCATAATCTCAAGAACAAGAAAATGATCTTATCTGTACCAAAACATTCTTTATTTCAGACATTTATTAGAAAATTGTACTGTACAAAGAGCACAATTTTGCAGTACTTGACTTTTTTTGGCTACTGGGTGAAGATTGCAGTGTGTTTAACCTGTTAGAATAAGCAATCAAAACTATAAACATCCTCAAGTTCAAGTGAAGAAGCATGAAACGTTGTGTGAAGTTTATGAAATAATGGATAGAATTGGCCATTGTGTAATAAATAAATCGTGAAAAATACACTTCTCCAGCAGAGGAGGTTTTCACAATATCCCACGATGCAATGCAACATTGTACAATATACCTGCAAATCCAATTCAACTCCTATACTTCTGTACAGGTTTCTGACGTTTTTGAGGTGTTATCTTAGTAAATATAGACTCCGCAAAAGTTCCCGTGTCGGGCAAGTAACTTTATACTTTACCCGCCCATGCTATTAAAAATTACCCGCCATTACCTGTCGGGCGGGTACTTATGTCCAGCCATATTCAAACGTATTAAAAATATACATCATTGCTTCCTTTCGACGAAAAAACAAATATCGTGTGATTGAGGTTCTAAGGAAAATTTCCAATCCTACAGTCACAAACATGACCAAAATGCAACACTCAAATAAACTAATTTAGGTCAAGTGTGACAATAAGAGATATAGTATCGTGAAAACAAACCACATTTTATTCTTTCAATGCGTAGAATGTGTTCTCTTCAATGAAAATTGTTGCTTAGCAAATATATGTCAATTATATCGTATGTACTGATTCTGCTGACGACAAAATGTACGTGCCATTGCTTAGGAAGTAAACGATTTGTTCAAGAGTAAATTACTGTCATCAATGCCAACTAAATATTGTTTTTGAGGTGCCGATGACACGTTCTGATTTGTAGTCAATCAGGGCTCTCACATAGAAGTTGTAAATTATGCTTGTAGAATCGCTTCTAAAAAGCGTCATGACTCTCAGCTAGTACGCCCATCATGACCATGGTCTTGAATAGTGATCCTTAAGGCCTTGTTCCCAATTCATGACGAAATATCTTCCGACATTCGGAAGGCTTTGACGCAAGAATCATTGCGAAATGTATTTTGAGTCAATGATGCAAAAATATTATGAGAAATTCAAAACAATCTCTTTTGAAGTAGTACTTATAATGATAGAGGCCCTGGCGCAATTTTTCTGCATCATTAAATACACAATACTACATCTAGCTTTGAATCATGACTCAATTCATCATGATGCAAGACAATTGCGTCAAGTCCTTTCGTATGACTCAAAAGCTTTCGTCATGAATTGGGAACCGTGCCTTTAAACTATTATTGTGATGCGATACATACCCAAAGAAAAAATCATAAAGCGGCGTTCTCCACCGTCTTGTTGTCGCTCATGGAGCAGAGTTATTGTTCCTCCGTATTTATTCGGAAGTAGACACGATAGCTTTGCAGATCGCGTGTGCATTTCATTTCACACGCAAAAAGTGTCCACGTGTTCAGTATCATCTGTTGCGATTTGTTCTGGGCTGGATACGCCAATTTTCCCGCGATTTCATTTCGAAGAGTCGGGGTCGAAAAATGCCGGAGGCATAGATCAAAGAAAGTGCAGATAGGAATCGGGACTATTTGCACCCTAAAATTCGGCTTAGTTAGGGGATTGCGCCACGCGGGTGCCATACCTTGACTGACGCTACGCGAGTGCGTAGTGGAAAAGTTCTGCGTTCTGTGTCGCGCTACTATTACTTGAATACAACGCAATACGCATCTTACATTTTTTCGCCAAATTGTGCGTAAAGCAATGAACAACGCTTGACAAATTACCCATCCTTTGCCGGAGTACTGCTGGAGGTGCAGAAAGTCATCCTCCATAAGCGACAATCCAAGATAGCTGTCATCCGATATGATTTACACGGTGGTCAAATACAAATGGCGGCGAGTGCCGTTTCTCCTTTATAATTTCTTTGACAAACCCTTAGCAGGGAGAAAAAGTGTTAATCAAATTGAAATTCAACTCTTTGCGCGGATCTATAAGAAATTTGTTAGCCATGCCCTGAAGAACAGAGTTACAATTTAAATCAGTAAAATTCACATCTTTGTACGAGCCTGAACAGAAAGAAAAAATAATATTAAAATAAAAAACAATCAAGGCCAGACACCAAATATCACTTTTGTTTTATTTTCCTTAATTATCTTTTTTGTTTCATTTTTTCTCGCTTATAAGATTTTGACTGTCCTAATGACGGGCACATGGTATATATGAAAAAAACTGTATACACTTCCTATTCTCTCCGCTCCTCTAAGGCTCCACCGTTTGTTGTTTGTAGAACATTAAAGCAAGCTGGTGATAGAGCCTATTCCATTGCTGGTCCCAGACTGTGGAATGCTCTTCCCTCCTTTATCCGCAATGCTGCGAGCATTCAATCCTTCTCCAAGGCACTCAAAACCCACCTTTTTTATCATTGGTTTTTGGGTTTGTTTTCCATTTTCTTCTGTTTTCCTCGGCAAGTAAGCGCGTCATAAATCCTGTTATTATTATTATTATTATTACACTCGAAATACCAAAAAAGTAATGATAACAGACCCTTATCACAGGTTTGTGCAAAAAAGCACCCTTTACTCTGCAACTGGTCCACAACCATGCTTGTAACTAAGGCCCTGCGGGGAAACCCGAAACCCCGAATTTTCCCGGACCGGACCGGACCGAAACCGGGTCGGGAAATTTTTTTGAGCTTTTTTCGGGTTCGGTACGGTCCGGGAAAAATATTACCGGGGTCGACCGGGTCGGGGAATTTTTACTCGGGGTCGGGGAAAGTTTACATTCGGTCCGGGAAATGCAAAAGCTCGTTCGGGGTAAAAATAAAATGGAGCAACAATTAATCGCTGTGTCTATAATGTCATTTTCTAACTTGCACTTTCACATCCATTTAATCGTTTATACTTTGCATTAGTTGCTGATCTGTCATTTGTCATTGTCTTGCATTTCATGTACCTGAAATGTTACGCTGTTCATTGATATCAAAAAGTATACTAGGCCTACTTCAGGTTGAGCTCTTGGGGATCATTATATGATCCCACGCCTTCCAATCTATAAATATTAATTACAATTTTTGCCACGATGTTTTGAGTTGAAACTCTAATTTTTCCTTTACCACTTTACCGAATAAAGCACATTTATACTTGTGACGTCAACAAGCATTTGCTTCTTATAAACAATCACATAAATTACCCGCGCGCTAAGAGAATGATCTATGATTGGTTAAAAATCGGACCATAAAATCATGTGAACATTTTTCGTGAGGTCCTAAATAAGGTCATTTGTCTTAAATTGAGTCATTTTTTTCTTAATTGGTTTTAGGTGAAATCGTAATCATTTTTAAACACCATTTTAATGACTTGAAATTCGGGGTAACTCGGGGTCGGGGAAAAATATCCATCTTGACCGGGAAATCATGAAAAACTACCGGTCCGGGTCGGTCCGGTCTAGAAAAAATCCTTTCGGGTCGGGGTCGGTCGGGGCAAGCTAAATTTTTATCGGGTCGGTCCGGTCGGGAAATAAATTTTCGGGGAACGACATGGTCGGGGTGAGAAAAAACCTGCCCCGCAGGGCGTTACAAGTTGTAACTTCCAAGTATATACCGACAAATCGTCAATTGAATCTATTGGCAGCTAGATTTGATAAAGCCAAATTGAGCTGGATAGGTTACAGATTGAAGAATAAAAGTAGCCAATAATGTAATCAAAAGTAATATTCGTAAAATTGTTAGAAAAACCATTTGAGAATCAATTGATGTTTGGTGTAGATGGGTGAGCATAATGAGAGGATGTTTCGTGCAGGCAGGTGTGTGCGTGTGTGAGGATGTGTGGGGTTGGAGATGGTGCGAAAAATGTTTAAGTTTTTTGGTATTTGGTAATTTATCATGTGAGCTTGTTTAAGGAGGCGTGTGTGGTGGCCGTCTACACAAAGGTCAAAAAAGCGAGTTAATAGCATTGACTCTCAATTAATATTCTGTAAAAGTGTTCATGTTATGTTGATCATACTGATGTTTCTGTAGCTACTTTCAGTAACGGACTGAATGTAAATATATAATAAGAAGAAAGTATCAGATGGGAATGGCTCCAATCATATAGTCTATGCTCCAATGCTTGGCGGTCAATGGGCTTCAGACGCTAATGGTATATGTACTAGATAAATGGTGAAACAGAGACCGTTATCAGATACAATGTATCTTGGTATGGATGGCGAGTCATCAGACTCTTAAAAGGTGAGACGCGTAGCGTCGAGACTTATGAGAGTCTAATGACAAGCCATCCCATACCATGATACATTATATCTGATAATGGTCTCTCTTGAACCGTTTATCTGACATACACGACGAGCAGAGGTATATTATTTGAAATTTTAATTGAAAACATAAAGAATTTAATTTCAAAATATCTAATAAGTAAAATATCCATAATAATTTAATTTTAAAACACTACTGTCTTTGGTGATATCTTGTGATTGTGCTAAAGACTACGCTAAAGAGGTAGGACAATTGAAGACGATTGAAGATGATTGATCGATCTCACCATATGACCGTGAACTTAATGATGCGTTTCGAGAGAAAATAATTAACCTTTAACACGGTGGTCAGTTATCAATAATAATTGGTGATTATTAAAAAGGGTCAAAGTTTAAATTTATAAACCAATATTTCTAACACCACCTATTTTCTGTATTTTGTACACACAAATGACAAATTTCATTACATCGGCCATAGCCAACGCGTTCCTTGTGGTACCATCCAGGTACTGCATTTTAGATGTATGACACAAGTATTCAAAAGTATCTCAAATAGACAAAAGTGTCTTAAATTGAAAATCATCTCATAATGTATCTCATTTTGCTCAAAAAAATAATAAGCAAAATGAGATACATAAAGAGATGATTTTTAATTTGAGACACTTTTGCCAATTTGAGATAGTTTTGAATACTAGTGTGACATCCTTTGGTGAAACATAAGCCATTGGCTCTTGCTGTATGTCTACTATGCTGGAATCGCGTTTCAAAATTCATGTTAGATTCCCTTGTTTTTGTTTTCATATGCCCGTGTTTATTGTTGTGTGTACATGTATTTGACATTAAAATGAACTATTATGCAAATGAACAAAGCGAGATAATTAACATAGTGATATCCAATTTTAAAATAGCTATTTGATACAATGTGAACTGTAAACGTGATATTTACCTGATGGTGTTTAAAATGCAAACAAATACTTCCGAACTCATAGCTCGAGTGATTTTGATATTTGTTTTTAACGGTTTTACCGTTATTACGTAAAACGCTGTCATCAGGTTCGAATCTAATTCTATAGGCATAATTGATTTAAATATCAAGGTTACCAATTTAATTCGCTGACTACATGACTGCATAATAATTGTTGATAATGTCAAACTGGAATCAGTGTTTCAATTCTCCATCTCGTCTCACGTCACTGCCCAGAACGTTATCTAAATGCTTTGTTAGATAACGCTCTAGACCTCATTCTTAAAAATAACGGTCAGGGCAACGAACTTTAAACAAAAGAAACACAATGGATAATTTATAAATAGAAAAGGGCTAGACGTGTATCTAAAGATTGTCGATTTACATCGATGGGTATAGCTCGATAATTTACAAATAAGAATGAGACTGATAACAACCAGACGTCTGAATATTATTTTTGTATCATTTTTACTATTTCAGTCTGCCTGAACCTTGTATGGTCAGTAATATAAATTTGTCAACTTTTGTATGTTGTATGTGATGATATGTGTATTTGTATGATAATAAATAAAACAAATGCGAAAAAAAATGTATTTGTATTTGCTTTACCGTAATATACAGTATAAGTCTTCAACATGCACTCATTTATCAACATACACTCATTTAGACCAAAACAAAATAACTCTGTTAAAAAAAACCCTAAGCGCTCCGCGTTGTTTTTTTTTTAGTCCAAAAAGGCTATGCGCACGCGGAAACCATTTTTTTATTACGTTTTTAGGTCACTATTTTTTTCGGCCGAATTGTTTCCTTTTTTTTCTCTCGATGAAAGAAAAAAATAAAAAAGCAAAAAATCTCCTGAAAACCTTTAAAAAAAAAGAGGTAAAATTTTAACCCTATGCGCACGGGAAGCTGAGACAGAGTTCTTTTTTCTTTGACCTTATCAAACTTTGTCTTGCTCTTTACGGCTGGTATATATCCCAGATGCACTTGATTCATTTGAAATGACGCAATATATGTTATACTGATGTACAATTGATGCACACTAGGATATGGCATGATTGTGGCGCTCTATCAAACAGATTAGTCCTTGCCCAAGTAGTTATGAAGAAGTTATATTGAAATATTAAGTTATATTTTGGTGTCAAAAAAATAAATAAAATGTGCAATCTGACAGGATCCTTCTATTGATTGTCAAAGTTCAAATTTCGACTTATATAAAATTGATTAATTCGGTAAACGAAATTATTTTCCTTGCCGTCCTTAACAGTTGTCAAGGTATTAAGTAGACTGCTCTTTTCAACAATAAGATGTTGAAATGTCATGTTTACTGCTACATTTTGCTCACTTACACTTGCCAGACTTGGCATACATAATAGATAGAGTCACTTAATTGTATTTTCGTATTGACCATTGATTTTCTTTTAAGAAGCATATTCAAAATGGCGTCAACAGTTCCTTCCAAAAAAAAACCCGCAGTTCGAATAGTCCGATATTATATTCAAATATTGCAAGATTGTTGAACTGATCAATCAATCAATCCCTGACATTTATAAGGCGCCTTAATAAAAACATTGTTCAAAGGCGCCAATCTTAGGCAAAGGAAAACTACTGTCCATACGCTACATTAAAAAGATGAGTTTTTAACAGTCTTCTGAAAATGAAGATAGAGTTTGCACTGCGGATGTTAACAGGGAGTTGATTCCAGATGTGAGGAGCATAACTTGAGAAGGAACGTGCGGCAAAAGTGACATGAGAAGTCCTTGGTTCAAAAAGGCGAGTTGTAGATAAGGATACTTAAAAAGGAATTATAAATGAAAATTCAGACTTCAAAGTAGCATCAACAACAACGTTTAACACTACATTTTAAAGTCAACCGTTTTTAACGAAAACAAATGATGTTGCTAACATTAAAGGAAAGTCTAAATTATCGTTTGTTATTCCATAACATGTATCTCGACAGTAAGTATGTGAAATTTGAAAAAGGTCTGATGATTCGAACTACTAAAAAAATTGGACCGTTTTGACAAAGAAATCGTTAAAATGTTAATCATTTTTAAAATATTCTTATCGCCATTTTAAAGAGGATACTGTCAGTGAAATCAAAGGTCAAGGCTAATGTGATGTGACTAGTTGGTAAAATCTTGCATTGAACATGAAATACCCCGCAACGACGTTCTCGAAGAACAGTAGCCTTAAGAGATATTTGTAAACCAATACAATACATCAAGATCCCAGTTTCCTTTTACATTGAGTTTTCTTAAACGAACATGCTCACTACTTTGCCTTGTTATACAATGAAAAAGGTAGTATGCACACTTATTCTGTTGCACACGCTCTTCACCCACTTATCAAGTGTTTTCAAGCTCTGTACATACACTAGCGGTTTAAAGTATTTCCGCAGAAACACTTTATTCAGCCATATCTCACAAGGCATTTCTAAGGAAACTATCTAGAAACTTGCTTTTGGTCAGAACTGATAGGTAATCTAGTTAAGTGTAAAATTGAGCACCGAATGGGATCAACCCCCTCACTTATGGGTAGGGGGCAACAACACAAATGGGTCGAAAAATGTGATTTTTAGGTCAAATTTGATTTGACAACGACTGGGTCAAGGTCACTTCACCACTTTAGTTGAGTAGTCATATGGAATGTGTATATGTAATAGAGTGAAAAGCAGGCGATTAAATATCCTGGTTACGCTTGACTGCGCCAAGAGAATGCTTGGAAGCAAACGAAAAATGATCCTTCAACAACCCACCAGTTTACAAAAATAGGGTTGTGATGAATGTGGAGTGTTTTGTGACGGTATATGACAGATTGAAAACCTCTTAAAACATTTTAAAATGTCATATACCGCCAGGGACCATCCCACTTCTACCACGGCCCTATTTTTGTAAACTGGGTGGCGTTGAAGGATCATTTTTCGTTAGCTTCCAAGCATTCTCTTGGCGAACATTTCATCGCCTGTTTGTCACTCTATTACATATACACATTCCACATGACCACTCAACTTGAGCGGTGAAGTGACCTTGACCCAGGCGTTGTTGAATCAAATTAGACCTAAAAATCATGTTTTTCGAACTATTTGTGTTGTTGCCCCTACCTATAGGTATGAAGGTTGATTCCATTCGGTGCTTAATTTTACACTTAACTAGATTACCTATCAGATCTGACCAAAAGCAACATAAGTTTCCCAATATTTTCTGTATAAATGCCTTGTGAGATATGGCTGAATAAAGTGTTTCTGCGGAAATACTTTAAACTGCTAGTGTAACTGTTCACTTATATAACATCTGCCAGAAGCCTTTAGATTTACATAAAGATGGCACATCAAATATGACGATTTGTCAGTGTTAATATTATGGGCGAGGAAGTATTTTTTTCTCTATTTTGCTCAAAGAGTATCAAATAATCTTGCATATGTGGCTGTCCAGCTCATATGAGCCTTAAAGTATGGTCTTTGCAAATAATTAAAAAGTGAAAATGATAAGAGGTGGCATTTACGGCTGGTATGGGATGGACGGTCATATATGTGTACTCTTTGGTCACTCTTTACTTTAAGGAGTAAGATCCGATTGAATCCGATTCAGTGAAAGGTCACCATAAAAGTTCAGTTGAACTTGTCTAACAGTTCTGATCATTAAAGCAATGCTATAAGATTTTGATCAAAAATGATTTCTAGTAAAAACAGCATAAAATGAAGGAATGTGACTACCTAGAGGCGTTTTCAATTGTATTTTGTCACAAATTGTTTTGCCTATTTCTATCTCGCTTATTATCTCTAAGAGCTTTGTTTGGTTTTTTATCTGGTAAATCCAGATATGAGGTACAAATTTAGGATTCAGAAAACACAAGATAGTCACACCACCATCAAAGAATGATATATTGCAAATTAGTTATCTCTCAATTTGAGCCATTTCTGTGTAAATATTTGTACTTTTGTTGATATTACTACACTTTTAAGCTTTATTTAAAGCATTCCATAAGTTCTAAGTGGAATTTAGGCTAGTCCCTTTAAGTGACCAAGTATGAACTTCAAAATTTTCTATAAGGCCAAAATTAGCACTTTTCCCTGATATGTCCGAAATAGATCATGTCTCAGCAGTAAAATTTCACATTAGTTATGAAAAAATACGAGAAATACTTCAAGTTTAAAAAAAAAAGTTGAAACATCGGAACATAGTGATTTTTGAAGAAAGCTACTACATGTACTAGTCCAACTTCATCGTGAACCCATCCTTTAATCATCATGAATAATAAAACAAGTTGGGCAAGTTGTATGTTAAAATTTCAACAGATAAGAAACCTTGACAAAATTTGACATCATTAGTGTACATTTCTCTCTAATTGGAATTTGGAATTGGAAAAAAGTCTTGTGTACTTCCTTAGAATTATCATTTAATTGGTTATTAGTCAAATGTGGCAAATATCCGTATATATATGGCAACTTACCCTTCGTTCTATACTCTATAAACCTTGAAAAATAAATTAAACAATCAGACCGTGTTGCGAGATCCCTAGTTGTATTCAACATAATTGTGAACTGGGTGTTTTTGTTTTGTGCATGATACTAGCAATGATTCTACACCGCCCTGGAAGCTTCTCCCGATATTTCTCTACACTTGTTAATTTTCCTCTAATATCTCGTGACCTGTGCCCTATTGAGACCTTTGCTCTATCGAAAATTACCCGGGTACATAGGGGAACTCCCACTTTGAAGTCCTCACTGGCTGAATGTGTATCAACTCTCAAGTTCTGCCTTGCTGTTCCATTGTGATTTTATACAGTTAGCTAGTTCAAATGTTCTGTCCGTTATCTCATTAAAGGACAAAGGATTTTGTTAACTAAATCGTAAATGACAATAGAAGTATCGAATTAATTTTACCGCACAAAAGAGGCCTGTCAATCAAAGTATAGGATAGGCT
>JXSR01S028589.1:26092-39338 GCA_000969725.1 Ophiothrix spiculata
AAAGAGACATTATGAATCATATATGACGTTAGAATACACAAATCAATAGAAATGCCTCTTTTGCAATCAATTTTCATAAAATATTCTTTGAATTTTACATATTTTAGTGTTTTATTATTGAATTTCTATTTTATTTTTCATCGACTTGTACTTCTATTTATTTTCCCGATAACTTCTTTGAATTTGACATATTTTAGTGTTTTATTATTGAATTTCTATTTTATTTTTCATCGACTTGTACTTCTATTTATTTTCCCGATAACTTAAATATTAAGTAAACCCCTACGTCCATCAACAGGTCTTCTATACTCAAACTCTGAAACTAAATGTCTTAACTTTATAGTTATATTCCGTCTTGCAATTTCTGTAAAGCTTTCCTCAAATTTCCTTAAATAAAATGTTGATTCCCCTCTCTCTTTTTGGAATCTAGATACATATCCAGGAAGGTTTTCAAACTTTTATGAACTCCAATTTGTGATATTATTCTTTAAACTGTCAACTATCGATATAAAGTTAAACCGTGTTATAGATTGCAAAAGGTATAAGCTATATTTTTATGGTAAGATACATTAAACAAAATTAAGGATTAATAATTTTAATTTTCATAATAAGCATACTCGAAAATCTTGACATCAAAATTCTACCTGATACAAATTTGAGACCAGTAAAGCATTTATATAAGTTCTTTATGCCACAAGTATGAAGCAATATCTTGTTTGATGAGCTGTTCCGATTCGGCAAAATTTTACGTATTTCACTATGAGCATATGCAGTACATCAGATTAGTTAATAAACATTTTTCTTAGATGGTGATGTTTTGAAAATGTTGAGCTTGATATAAGTGATGATTGGCTTCTTCTCCCAAAGGGAAATATAAAATGTTATCTTTTATCGTGTTGATCCATTTTACTGAAAAGAAAACTAGTTAAGTCATTAAAGGCTGCCGTGAGACTTCGATTGTCAAATCAATTTCGACCCACTTCAGCGTCTAAGCATCTCGATTTCCCTGCTTCTTATCTCTTTTTCCATGATTTTAGTCTACTGTATTGAGTGCTGCCTTGAGGTATGAGTATGTCAAGATACTACAGTCAAAGAGATGCATAAGATCTTGAATTTATTTTGTATTTTCAAGTCTCCAAGTCAACGTGGTACATCGTATTTTTACCCTAACACGATGTGAACTTTATGAAATATAATTTCTCTTTCAATATCTAGTTTCTCTTGTTTTGGCAGGTGATGTATTTATTATTGACAATATATACAGGTATTCAGTATCGACAATCGAGAATCCTTCGATGGAGTGACAAGACTACGTCAGCAAATATTTGACACAAAATCCGCAAAAGTTATATTTAGGTACCAAAAATCTAAATAGTATATGCGATCTGTCAGGATCCTTTTATTGATGGTCAGAGTTCAAATTTCGACTTATATAAAATTGATTAAGTCGGTAAACGAAATTATGTTCCTTGCCGTCCTTAGCAGTTGGCAAGGTATTAAGGCACTTGTCAAAAATGAGATGCTGAAATGTCATGTTCACTGCTACATTTTGCTCACTTATCACTAGTATTCAAAAGTATCTCAAATTGGCAAAATGAGATACATAATAAGATGATTTTCAATTTGAGACACTTTTGCCAATTTGAGATACTTTTCAATACTAGTGACACCTGCCAGACTTGGCATACATATAGGTAGAGTCACTTAATTATAATTTCGTATTGACCATTGATTTTCTATTAAGGAGCATGTTCAAAATGGCGTCAACAGTTTTCAAAAAAAAAAAAAACCCGCAGTTCGAATAGTCCGATATTATATTCAAATATTGCAAGATTGTTGAACAGATACTTATAGGAATCTTTAAAAAGGAATTATTCAGACTTCAAAATAGCATCAACAACAACTTTTAACACTACATTTTAAGGTCAACCGCTTTTAACGAAAACAAATGATGTTGTTAACATTAAAGGAAAGTCTAACTTATCGTTTGTTATTCCATAACATGTATCTCGGCCCTAAGCATGTGAAATTTGAATAAGATCAGATGATTCGAGCTACTACAAAAAGTGGACCGTTTTGACAAAGAAATCGTTAAAATATTAATCATTTTTAAAATATTCTTATCGCCATTTTAAAGAGGATACTGTACATGAAATCAAAGGTTAAGGCTAATGTGATGTGATGAGTTGGTAAAATCTTGCATTGAACATGAAATACCCCGCAACGACGTTCTCGAAGAACAGTAGCCTTAAGAGATATTTGTAAACCAATACAATACATCAAGATCCCAGTTTCCTTTTACATTGAGTTTTCTTAAACGAACATGCTCACTACTTTGCCTTGTTATACAATGAAAAAGGTAGTATGCACACTTATTCTGTTGCACACGCTCTTGACCCACATATCAAGTGTTTTTAAGCTCTGTACATAACTGTTCACTTATATAACATCTGCCAGAAACCTTTAGATTTATATAAAGATGGCACATCAAATATGACGAATTGTCAGTGTTAATATTCTGGGCGAAGAAGTAGCTATAGGACTAGTTTGTTAACAACCGTTTTTTATTTTGCTCAAAGAGTATCAAATAATCTTGCATATGTGGCTGTCCAGCTCGTATGAGCCTTAAAGTATGGTCTTTGCAAATTATTAAAAAGTGAAAATGACAAGAGGTGGCATTTACGGCTGGTAAGGGATGGACGGTCACATATGTGTACTCTTTGGTCACTCTTTACTTTAAGGAGTAAGATCCGATTGAAAAAAATATTTCAGTTATTCAGTAAAAGGTCACCATATAAGTTCAGTTCTGATCATTCAAACAATACTATAAGATTTTGATCAAAAATGATTTATAGTAAAAACAGCATAAAATGAAGGAATGTGACTACCTAGAGGCGTTTTCAATTGTATTTTGTCACAAATTGTTTTGCCTATCTTTATCTCGCTTATTATCTCTAAGAGCTTTGTTTGATTTTTTATCTGGCAAATCCAGATCTGAGGTACAAATTTAGGATTCAGAAATCACAAGATAGTCACACCACCATCAAAGAGTGATATATTGCAAATTAGTTATCTCTCAAATCGAGCCATTTTTTGATATTACTACACTTTTAAGCTTTATTTAGAGCATTTCCATAAGTTTTCAATTCTAAGTGGAATTTAGGCTAGTCCCTTTAAGTAATCAAGTATGAACTTCAAAATTTTCTATAAGGCCAAAATTAGCACTTTTCCCTGATATGTCCGAAATAGATCATGTCTCAGCAGTAAAAATTCACATTAGTTATGAAAAAATACGAGAAATACTACAAGTTAAAAAAAAAAAAGGTTGAATCATCGGAACACGCTCCTTTGACATAGTGATTTTTTAAGAAAGCTACTACATGTACTAGTCCAACTTCATCGTGAACCCATCCTTTAATCATCATGAATAATAAAACAAGTTGGGCAAGTTGTATGTTAAAATTTCAACAGATAAGAAACCTTGACAAAATTTGACATCATTAGTGTACATTTCTCTCTAATTGGAATTCGGAATTGGAAAAAAGTCTTGCGTACTTCCTAAAATTATCATTTAATTGGTTATTAGTCATATATTCCAAATATCCGTATATATATGGCAACTTACCCTTCGTTCTATACTCTATAAACCTTGAAAAATAAAGTAAACAATCAGACCGTGTTGCGAGATCCCTAGTTGTATTCACTGGTGTTTTTGCTTTGTGCATGATACTAGCAATGATTCATAGGGATTTATTTTGACCAAATCAGGGGCGTTGGAAGGAAATTATAAATGATGCGGCCACTTGTAAAAGTGGTGTGGCCTGTGGCCCCTCAGTTATTAGAAATAAGAAAACGACTAATCTCCACGTGACAACATGGTTACCAAAAAAAAAATGTGCAGTGTTATTAAAGTTGTGATCTTTTATGCTACAACTACAATAAAACGCATCAAATCCCGGCATCAAATTACATGATTTTTTTTCCTGGCTGAAAAGTGGTGCGGCCAAAGCCCACATGGCCAACATGGTTCCGACACCCCTGGACACAATCATTGCGTATTAACATATTTTGTGCATTAATCTGTCATTATATTTTGTACATTTATCTTTAATGATTTTAGTATAATTGTCGGCTAATTGTGTTGCTACTACAAGAACAAACCTTAAATTTAAGGTCATTTGGAAATTCTATAAGATTGTGTACGTTGCTATGATTTGAAAATTACGGACTTATTTATTTGCCCGTGTGGTCACATTAATTTATGCGCGTCAATCGGTTGCTTACTTTATATTTTAAGGTTTATAGAGTATACTTTACCTGTTAAACGTGCATAAATATATGAGACGAATGAAAAAATACATTTTAAGTACAGCACATTGGAAGGTTCTTATTTCAATTTAAAAATCGATGGAAACATTCTGTTGAATAATTTAAGACACCAAACATGCAAGCTAAAAAATTCTTGGCACACTCTTGGAACTAACTTACTTGGAACATTTTATTAAGGTAAGTGTCTTGCGCACTTTACTGGTCGTTTATATGTCTGAATTGGGTATGAAAAATTTAATGCAATACTTTCTGCTACATTTGGTATACAAGTGGTGTTTTTTTCTACACATGGCATCCTATTATCTTAATGTGGTATTTGAGTAACAGGTTCTTTGCAGAAGCGTGACCGTTTTTGCAGAGGGGTTGGGGTTACACGACCAAATATTTCGCGGTTCAGGTCAAACACATTCTTTTCAAAGGATCACGCATATCGAAAGGCAAGTGCAAAGTCAAACTATTTTCCTGTTTATTGCATTCCCCTCTATTCTCACTTTTTCCTTGTCTGGTCCTACATCTTTATTCCCTTCCTACCCAATTTCGAATTTGTTAGACACTGTAAGAATTTGCATGCCATGACAATTTAAACGAGCATCCGTTCCCCAAAATCAACCATACACTTATATTTACAATACTGATGGAAGTTTTATATTAATATTTACCCATCCTTTTTTACAAAAACTGCAATTCCTGGATTCCGGAAGGAAAGGTGCAGTAGTTTTGACAAGCAACCAATTGAAAATGGCACCGGTACTAGGGATCGAGGATAATTTGTATCTTTAACGCAGTTTCTGCCAATTTTAATCAAACGTAGTCCATCTTAAACGAGCCGTAAATGCAACCTCTTGCAAGTTTCATTTTCTAAAATATTTGCAAATAACATGTTATAAGCATTACAATGACCCCTCAATGAACTTCACTCGATTTTCAGAAGTCAAGTTTTGGTCCGTCAAAGGTTGTCAGTGGGTTAAATGTATAACTGAGATAATCACGTTCATAGATTAGTAAACTCTGTATTTTCTGTTAATTGTCCTCAAAATATACCAGATATATTTCATATTTCGGATCATTTTCTTGAAATGAAACTTTGCTGGTGTTTTGGAGTAAGCACTAGGATTGTGAATCTGTCAAAAAATCAACTTCGGCAAATTACGAGCTAGACATGTATTTTCACTTTTAGCGCTAATTGAAGTTTTCTGCATTTACAGCTCGTTTGGGATGGACCGTCATATTTTACAACATCTCTTGGTGATTAATGGTCATCTTTACAGCAACTCTGATTATTTGGTCCAAGAAACTGCATTCATACAAATATGATATTTTTGCTATAACAACGCGCCTCATGTAACTGGCATGGAATGCTTCAAGAGTTTCTAATTTCGAGGCTTGAGGGCCACAAGGCCGTATTTACACGAGCAACAAAGAGCCAGAAGACCTTATTTGCACGTGCAACAAATACGGCCTTGTGTATCTTTATTTATCAAATGCGGCCTTGTGGCTCTCAACCCTCCTAATGTTTCTGTTCTGTTGTTGTTGTTGTTGTGGTTGTATATTTTAGCTATAGAGAGAATTGTTGCAGCCATCAGCTAAGATGTGATCAGTGTGTTGGACGGAACAGAAGTCATTCTGGAGGATTATGTAATGGATGGTAATTTTTAATTTAGTAAATTTGCTTACAGTGTGAAAGTAATCGTAGTCCCCCTGAAATGGTAGTCCGCCTTCCATAGACCATAACGAAATAAAGCGTGAACCTAATGTTGCGTGAGAGTTGTTAATCTATACTTTACTGTACAACCCAGACAAAAAGAACGGGGGACTTGCATATCTGCTACACCGGGTCATTTTGATAGTTTGAAAAATTACAATTTACTCAAATTGGTTAAAGAATTACCGTCTTACAAGCGAAACGTGTCTAATGCTTAATTATTGTCTTTATATAATTTCCTTTCAACCTTGGAAAGCAAATTTTCGCAGGTTTCTCCCTCCTCTAAATAAATGTGCTGCATCCCTGGTACTACATCACAAATAGTACAAACTTTATTGTGAACAATGTGCATGCAATTGTCTTGCAGCTAGGAAACATTGATGTAATTATCTTCGTTACGCTTTCGTTACAATAAAATAAACAGTTGTAAATTATCTGTAATTTCTGTGGCAGAAGTATCTAAAACAACAGCGACTTCCTTCTTGGAATTGTAAAGATCAAGGTCGTGTATTTGTGAGAATGAAGGTATAAACTGTTTAGTTTCAAACCATTGTTTGTCACAAATGGCCCGACACCTACTATTTATTTAATTTAACATTGACGTTCACAGAATTTAATAATCAAATAACATCATGGTAAAAACAACCATTATTAACTGCTCGTATGATGATAGATTGTAACAAATTGAAATGCCTTTTTTTAAGCAACCAAGCAATCTAAATCGAAAACATTTGTCAAAAATATTGTGAACATGTTAAAATGACTGGTAGGGAAATATGTACGGAAAACATTTTCCGAAAAATGTATTATATACTTATATATATATTATAAAAATATCATATAAACGTTTGTCCAAAATATTTCTTTAAAAAATATGTGAGACATGTCTTGTAAATTTATTTGAAAATGTCCTTGCCTTTATTCGTAACATACCTTTTACAACATTTAGAAATTAGAAAATATTGTTGTTTAAGTTTCCATGAATTTGAAATATTTTGGCATGTAACTATAAAAAAAACCACAACATTTGAAATTACCTGTACTTATTGCAAATATCGAACATTTTCAAGAGTAAACGAGTTTAGGTTGAAAATGATATTCATCACAATTGCTGTCTGAACTGCCGCCTACTATTTATTTTAACAATTAACCATTCGCATTCAGAGAACTATCAAATTATATCGTGGTCAAAAGTGACATTATGAATCATATATGACGTTAGAATACACAAATCAATAGAAATGCCTCTTTTGCAATCAATTTTCATAAAATATTCTTTGAATTTGACATATTTTAGTGTTTTATTATTGAATTTTCATTTTATTTTTCATCGACTTGTACTTCTATTTATTTTCCCGATAACTTAAATATTTAGTAAACCCCTACGTCCATCAACAGGTCTTCTATACTCAAACTCTGAAACTAAATGACTTAAGTTTATAGTTACATTCCGTCTTGCATTTTCTGTAAAGCTTTCCTCGAATTTCCTTAAATAAAATGTTGATTCCTCTCTCTTTTAGGAATCTAGATACTTATATCCAGGCAGATTTTACGTACATACGTTGGTGAAACGGGCCGCTTACTTAAAACCAGACTCGCGGAACATAAAGCAGAAGCGGAAAAAGTCAGTGCCAAAACTTTTACTCGTTCCCAAAGAAAGACTTCTACAGCAGAGATCCACAAATCCGCAATATCGGACCATGTCGCTTGTACGAACTATGTTATTGGGTGGGAGGAGGCAAAACTCATTGATCAAGAACAGGACAAAACTACACGTTGGCTTAAAGAATCAATCTGGATCAGATCAAAAGGAGACAACACCATGAACAAAGACGAGGGGGCCAACAAATTACAGTGAAACAGTTACCAACTAGTGACGTCACAAAAGCATCAAGTAGACGTGATTGCCAGTAAACACCTCAGAACGGAGTGACCAAGCTTCCTGAGAGGAAGTGATATATTTCCAGTGAGTACCATCTTTAAATTATTGGATCTGTAGCAAGAAACTTTATTATATTATGAACTATGAACGATCCTGATGAATCTATTCAGTGTAATAAAGATGTATGATAGCAATTTAGTAAACTTTAAGGTGCTATCCTTAAAAGTGTATGGCTCAGACTTTTAATATGGTAAGATCTGAAATATAAATAAAACAAAATTTAGGATTAATAATTTTCATTTCCCTAATAACCCTACTTAAATCATGATATTAAAATTCTACCTAAGAAAATTTAGACCAGTACAGCATTTATGTATTAAAGTTATTTATTCCACAAGTATGAAAAAATATCTTGTTTGATGAGCTGTCCTATTTCGGCAAAATGTTACGTATTTCACTATGAGTAATACAATACATCAGTTTAGTTAATAACCATACATTTTAAGATGGTTATGTTTTAAAAATGTTGAGCTTGATACAAGAGACATAGAAGAAAACCCAGATATGATTTAATTCATCAAAACAAAGTGATGATTGACTTCTTCTCCCTAAGGTTAATATAAAATGTTATCTTTTTTTCGTATTGATCCATTTTACTGAAAAGAAAACTACATTATAGCCAATTAAATGATTTATATAAGTCATTAAAAGCTGCTGATGCTGTGAGACTTCGATTGTCAAATCAATATCGTCTAAGCATCCCTGCTTTTCATCTCTTTTTCCATGGTTATAGTCTACTCTACTGTATTGAGTGCTGCCATGAGCTATGAATATGCCCAGATACTATAGTCAAAGAGTTGCATAAGAACTTGAATTTATTTTCAAACAAGTCTCCAAATAAGCGTGGTATATAGTATTTTTACCCTAACACGATGTGAACTTTATGAAATATAATTTCTCTTTCAATATCCATTTTCTCTTGTTTTTGCAGGTTTTGGCTAAAAACAGGGGCAAATGTAACTATAAAACGATAGACGCTACAAAGTTCATATTTGGGGATAGGTACGTCGTACTTGCGAACAATACGCACAAAATAAGTGTCTTGGTTTTTTGATTGGTTGACATGGTTACCAACAGAATACTTGGGCCGCAATTATTCAAGAACAAAACAAAAAATGAAATACTTTTCATTATGTTGTGCTCATTGATCCCATGTCAAGCTGTCAGTTCTCATGGTGAAAACATGTCGTCGTTCATAAAGTTTCCATAAGTGTCAAGACTTCCCATTGCCATGTAACACTGTACGTACACTGAGTCCTGTAAACACGCTCCTGATCCATTTCTCAGGTGTTTTTGCCTTCTCTGCTGTTCCTTTATGTAACATCTCCCAAATGTACCTGGATTTATCTGAAAGTGACATAATATACACGACGTGATTATGACACACCTTCAAACAGTTTCCAAAGGCTATCATTCGACTCCTTTCAAACAGATTTTTTTTTTAGAAAACATGACATTTCGATTTTGATCAGACTTGTTTAGCTGCCTTTAAGAACGGTCACAAGAACTCTTGCTCTTAACTTTTGTGAATTATGGCTTGCTTGCTTGCTTGCTTGCTTAATTCGTTGTTCGTTCGTTCGTTCGTTCAATATGTAAATAATTTTAGGAGTAATCCCTACTAGGTCTACTTAATCCAGTTATTCAAAAACAGCACGAATCAGAATAATAGCAGACTACGAGTCTGATTATAATTGTTGGGATGAATTTTAAACTCATAATCATAATTGATTTGATATAATATCGTGATATATTTAAAACCATTGAAAAATATGTCTTGAATGTGATAGTGATATCTAAAAATAAAAAAATAAAATCCTATAATGAATTTAAAACAATTTATCAAGCATGAGCATATTAGCCGTCATCAGAATATATTTCACCCTGATTAGAATCACTAATGAGAATAGGTAATGACTCGTTCGTCTCCTTTGAATTGAGGGGCTCATTCTTTTATAAGTTGACTCTAGGCGTGACGGACATATAATTCCGCTGTATCCCAGGTTTTATCAAGGAGTAGTCAACAGTGCATTTCAGAGCATAAATAATAAATCAGAAACTAATACTTTCATTTCTAATTTTCAAAACATCAATAACAATTTTTGAAAATTAGTATAATTCTCATTACTAATACTTCCATTTTTGACTTGAATGTGACAAGAATGACAAATCCAATTTTTGAAATTTTACGGCAATGGAAATAAGGTATCATCAGTATATATTTATTTCTTCCTAACTGGAATCATTGATGAGGATAGGTAATGACTCGTTCGTCTCCTTAGATATGAACAGCCTAGTATATTTATAAGATGACTTTAACATTAATAACAAATTTCCCTTTGAAAAATAATACACTCATTACCAAAACAACCTTGCATTTCTGCCTTAAATGTGACCGAGATTTCTCAGGATACAACAATGACAAATCCAATAGTGAAATTTAAAACAGATTTTCAAGCCTAAGGAAATTAGGCATCATCAGTATACATTTCACTCTAATTGGAATCAAGGATAGGAATAGCTAATGACTTTTTCGTTTCTTTAGAATTGAGAAGAGTCACACTTATAAGGTGGGTCATGCGAAATAGTATAATTTACAACAGCCCTGTTCAAATGTGTTGTAAATGCATAACAATGTATTTTGTAGATGTAAGTGTAGATAATCCCTACTTGAGAATTTGCAATCCGTAACAAATGTTTGTGTTTACCCGAGCGAAAGCAAAAGCAAATAGACTTGACTAGTTGGCTTTCGTAAAATACAATACGCTATAATCTACTTAGACAAGTCTCTTTTGTGCGGAAAGATTAATTCGAAACCTCTTTTGCCAATTTCAATTTTGTTAACTATTGTATATCAGAACGTTTGTTGTTATTGAGATAATTTAACATTTGAACAGACGAACTGTATCTTATCAAAGATCAATAAAAAATGCATTTCAGAAACATAAATAATAGAGTTCTTATTTAAAACTAAGACTCCCATTTCTGCCGTGCACGCCTGGCTTAAACGTGACATGTGTTACCTAAATATACCCTTCTGAGAATATGGAGAATATACAGACAATAACCAATCGAATACTGTACACTTCATTTCTACCCTTCGTATACTTGTTTGTTTGTTTGTTTGTTTGTTTGTATTGTTTTTATTTCTTCGTTTGTTTGTTTGTTTTGTTTTGTTTCTCCATTTTCTTAGTTCTCTTTGGCAGAATTATCCGAATAAACGTCAAAATCAGGACAATTAATAATTCATAATTTAGAGAGAACACGATGCAGCTTAGATTATGGGCACTTGGCCAATCTTGAGAACGTATACTTACATTCCGGGACACCTTCGGCTGAAGTTCTGCCATGGCCGCGTGTACATTATCACGAATATGTGGAAATGAATTTCAATGCTAGGCGTCAAACTAGTTTTCAGTGGAGACATCAAGTTGAAATGACTTAAATTTTGTTCAGGGAAGGTTAATTAAATTTTGTTAGTTAATGAAGCAAGTGTTCACATTACATTTGATGAAGGTTGAACGAAGGTACTGTATTTTCAACGAAGGCCTAAAGTAGTACATAACGTAGTTGGTCAATCAGTTAATACTAAATAAAACAAAGGTAAGGGCAATTTTACTTAAACAAAAATCCATAGGTTTCTTTGTTTATATGCGTTAAAACTGTTCCATTAGCATGATTAAAATGATAAAATGAACCTAGCTTTACTGTGTCTAGACTCATAGTCATTGGTTATAAACATGATAAAGCTATCGAACAAAAATCCGTAAATATATTTATTGTTCAGTGTATGATATTACATATACTTTATCTTAAAGTATTAGTGTATATCATAAGATACTTATACTTATAGTAATTCTGATTAGTTGGTCGTAAGAAATACATATCTGTGTAGGTAATAAAAAGATGTAAAAAAGAAATGAGTTTAAAACTTCGATTTGTTATGAACCTTTATCACCAACGACAGCATCCAAGGCGGTATTCAGCATTTTAAAACATTTGGAACTCAAAATTTGGAGCCTGAGGTGATTGCATCATTGACATAATGGTAGAAAATATAAGCTTTGTTGAACAGTTCTAAACTTCTTATGCTATAAAAAATGTTGTTGAAATGTCAACAATACCTGAAACGAAACTAATTAGGGATTTAAACAAATCTAACTTGGCTACAAAAAGAAATGTTGTAGAGGTCGACTCGACAATAATCAGGGAGCAACATGGAACAGCCTGACCACACAGACATTAGTATGTGACACTAGTACGTCATGCAAAACGGGGTGACTTTACATTACAGAAAAATATGAAGTGACCTTTGGGGATTTTAAGCAAAAACGACACCACAATTGTTGAAATCAGCCAAAGCATCCTAATTTTATATGTAAAAATTGTCTCAACATATTCATTAAAGTCATTATTCATTTGCAAGGTCTTTCCTCTCTTTTGATTTACTGCATCACAAATGAATAAATTCTACTATGCATCAATATGCATGAAGTTTTCTGGAAGCTAGGACACACCAATGAAATCATCTTTCGTAGCAAAAAAAGAAGAAATAATACAGAAAATTATCTGTAATTTCTGTGGCTGAAAGGTGAAAAACAACAGTGACTTCCTTCCTGGAATTGTAAACATTAAGGTCACATATTTGTTAAATAATCTAATAGTTTCATTTGGAAATGACGTTTGCCACAATAACTGTATTAAGTGACACCTATCATTTAATTTAGCATTGCCATTAGCATTCAGAGAATTTAATTATCAAACTTCCGGTATATACATCACGGTTAAAACAATCATCATGAAATATGTATGACGTTAGTAAGATATTATAAATCAATAGAAATGCTTTTTTGCAATCGATATGTATTTACATATTTGAATGGGGTTAGCTCAAAAAGCACCTAATTTGAGTAAAATAGCCAGTGGTGTAACCAGATCTGACCGTCCGGGGGGTACAGGCTTTGAGGCAGTGGAATCTCAATTCGGGGAGGGGCAAACATGGGACAAGGCAAATTTCGGAGGAAAAAACGCCTATTTTGAGCTAAAATAATGGTATTAAATTGTATATAATAACTAAAAAGTGGTAATTTCCGACAAAGAGCTTCAGATTTTTCGCTCGCTGGCAAACCAGCGAGCGGTCTTAGATACGAGTGAAACTGAGTCTTCGTAAGATTTAATTTTTAAAATATTAATTTATACAAACTAATTAGATAGCAAATGAATGTTCAGAAAGATTTTATAAATTTTAGTTTACCAACCAAATAAAATTGATACAT
>JXSR01S028591.1:11158-24302 GCA_000969725.1 Ophiothrix spiculata
ATCAAATTTGATCCCAAAAAGGATCAAATTTGATCCCAAAAAGGATAAGCTCATATTTGATACTTTATGGGATCAAATTTGATCCTTTCGTTATAAGAGTGTAGCTAACAGAATTATCAACGAAGTTGGAAATATATCTATTTTGATGAATTAAGGGGTACTCCATGATGGAAGGGCTAAAGATAAAAACTACAAATTGAAGTGAAGGAAAAAATCCCTTCCTACTACTTTTTATTTGACAACAATTGGAGCTTCGGTTCAAAAGTTATGATCGAAAACTTCACAACTCAAAATGTGTGATTCTATTTCTTATGTATTTTATTGTTTTCTCAGCTTGCTGCGATATTTAATATTTTCCACTTTAAAAATTAATATCTCCAATACAAAATAACATTTTGATCTCTAATTTTCATTATTATTTGTAACAATTCAAGTGCTAATTAACTAAATCATAAAACCTTGAAACAACATTTCTAAAATACACAAAATCTTAAAAGGGGACGCCTAGCTTCCACTTAGAATGAAAAACTTACGAAAATGCTCTAAAAAAAGCTTAAGAGAGTTGTAAGTCCAAAAAAGTCCAAAAATTACGCAGAAGTGGCTCATATTGTGAGAAAATTAATTTACAATATCATTCTGTGATGGTGTGACTATCCTGTGTTTTTCTAAATCCTAATTTTGTACTTCAGATGGATTTACCAGGAAAATTTAACGATATCTCATCCTTGTGCACAGGATATCTAAAACACGATCAATCCTAAAGCGATGGGGTAAAAGGCATATTTAACATATATGTCAACATACAAATTGCACTTTGAACTGTAGGGTCAATTCGGGTATCTTCACTCACTTTCAAACGACGTGCTGTTGAAATGAAATTTTCTTCATTATGATTGGACGCATAACATATAATTGATGGCTCAGAGACGCCATGTATATCGAGGAAGCTTGTCATAGGTTCAAATCAAACATTAACTATTTAACTTGCTGGAAAAAGACAAATCTTTCCTACAACTTTTTTCGGGTATCTTCACTACCCATAGGGTATGTTCACTATGTCGCCACTAGTCATATTAGTCATGCATATTGCAGCAGGGTAAATTCACTCATGCGTCGGGTAAGTTCGTACATAGACAAATTTTATTTCAAGTTTTTGGCATGATCTTTGTTGACGATAGCGATCTTACCCACCTTAAACTGTGCCTGCCCTCAATTTTGATCGTTATACAATGTGTCCCAGAATTACAGAATGAAGTTATCAAAATGTCAACGCCACACAGTTCAAAAACCAAATAGTTTCAGACAATGAAACTTAGTGACAATCATGCCTTAAGTCTTGACTTTGTGTGGTGCAAATATAAAGAAAATTCATGCATTACTTTTCTAGAAATAAGCATTTGAAGCTCCAGAGGGGTTTGGACACTTTTCCCAGTTTAGGTAAAGTTGTAAAAATTCAACGGAGATTTGCAGCATAACCATGCAACAAGAACGTCATCTTTACAGACATAGCCATGATAATATATGTCCAATTATAAGTGTGTTTGTTTTCAAGATTATATTAACCTAAATCTGGTTTCTTTTCATCTGCAAAGATCATTTAATATTTTATTAGGTAATCGTTTAGAAAAATCATTGAGCGGGTAATTTGAAAGTACGCTAAAGGACTGGTACCTTGATAGCAGTGGTTGTAGGAATCAGTACTGGTAGGAATATGGTAATTCAAAGCAAACGCTAAACCTCATTTGTCAATGGAGAAAAGAGTATCATGATTGACCAATACCTGGAAAAGGCAGGTATCATTGAAACAATGGAAAGATTTATTTAACATTACCAGGAGCCAGATATCCCCATCGCACAAGTATTCCATTTTTAAAATGTCAGAAAATAAAAAGCTGATGGTATCGGATGACAGAAGGAACTGCAAAAAAGTAGCGTGTGGACGCCAAGGTAGAAGCCGAATTTACATTCTACTGAACCTTTATTAATACTCCAAGGCATCATCAAGGAGAAGCAACATGCAAAACAAAACAGAAATGTTGGTAAAGATGATATCCTAGCTCGCATACTTCCCCTGCAAATTTCCGCTGGATTTTTACGACCTCTCCAAACTGGGAAAAGTGTCCAAAGTCCTTTGGAGCTTCAAACGCTCACTACTACATAACTACTGAATGGAATTTCTTTATTTTTGCACAAAAGGAAGTATAAACATTAGGCATAATTGTCATTAACTTTCAGTGTCTGGGATATTTTAGTTTTTGAATTATGTGGCATTGAAATCTTGATAACTTCATTCTGGGACACACTGTATGCACAATTCATTGTCCAGAAGTATTCATGAATTTCAGGATTCCAAGTGATTGAAGTTACCCGACTGCTCATAATTACCCGAATTGACCCTATACCACAATTTTGTCACTTGCCCAACAGTGGGAACCTGAGTTACAGGGGTCACTTGGTGTGCTTTTTTTCCTTTCTTGACTAATGACCCCTTAAATCAAGTTCCCATTGGGCAAGTGACAAAATTGTGATATAGCTCATAGTCCAATTTGTATGTTTTAATATGCCTTTTACCCCATCTATTTAGGATTAATCGGGTTTTTTTAGATATCCTGTGCACAAGGATGACATATCGTTAAATTCACTAATTTAGAGATATCGCCAATTTAGTCTAGAAACAATGTAGTTTAAGACTTTGTTTATTTTAGAAATGTTGTTTCGAGATTTTATGATTTAGAAATTAGCACTTTAATTGTTACAAATAGTGATTATATAAATCAAAATCTTATTTTTTGGAGATATCAACTTTTAAAGCGGAAAATCAATAAAACATAAACATTTCGAGTCGTGAAGGTAAATTTTCGACCACAACTTTTGAACCGCTTCGATGTTGTCAAATAAAAAGCAATAGAAAGGTAATTTTTTCCTTCACTTCAATTTGCAATTTTTGTTTTTAGCCCTTCCACCATTATGGAGTACGCCCTTAACGTAGATCTTTGCTGAAAGATATTTTAAGCTATTTTAGTAAGCTTTTTGGCAATCAAAAGTAAAAATGTTGTAATAAAAGCGTGACGCTATGAATAGATTCCTTGTGAAGTTTATTATTTAAAATGAATACCATTTGTGGATCGTCATATCGAAAGGTACCTTAACACCGATGTAATGAAATACAGCGTCCGTGTGACTGAAATGTCCTACCTGCTATTAAATTGTGTAGAACGTACTTCTACATGTGCGATCAATAAATCATCGATTGCGATTTATTCCGTGTAGTTCAATTAGACCCGGACGCCTGGTTATGGGGGACACTCAGTCTCATTACACCGGCATAAGTGGCATAGGCCATTGAAGCTAACCTAAGCATAGTCAAAAATCACGTCCAAGGTCGAATTTCTAATTTCATCAGGAAGGTTATCATTGAAGTGTATTCTATCATATTAAGTTATATTAATCAGGTTCCAACATCCAAAACATAAGAAAAATCCTCTCTCCATTTAAGATTTACTAAGTACAAAAACTTTAAAGGAGCATGGTCCGATTGCTTCAACTTTTTTTCAAACTTTTTGTACCAAAATATTGGTCATATTTTTCTCTTATCTTATGTAAAATTTCACGGCTCAGATATACCGTTTATGAGATATGCATGAAAATGTGTCTATTTATGGTAACCATAATTACTTTATACAGTAATGTATCGGCAGCTCTGAAGTAGAAAATTTCACATAAAATCAAAACCATTTGACCAATCGACCTGAAATTTGAAACTTAAACCTCTTTTGTGGTCATCTTTCATATGACATTGAAAACTTTATTTTGAAAAATTGGACCAGGCTCCTTTAAACTCGATTTTCTCAGAACTATAGTTTTCCGAATCAGCCCGATGCCTTTTACCAATTTGGGTGTAACGTCGCAACCAAACATCCAATAACCAAAATCAAGGTGTCATTTTAAAGCTTAAAATCTCAGCTTTCAGATGAGACCAAAAATCAATTTTGATTTTGCCGACCTTAAGGTACCTTTCGATATGACGGGTCACATTTACAGTTTACACTATTAGTTGTGATAACAACAATTTTAGTGTTATGAGCTCATACCTCTTATTGGCCTAGAATAAAATTGTGATGGATCACCCGAAAGGGGGGACTTTGAAGGTTATATCAATTTTGATTTTTTTCATTTCATCTGTTGCAGCATTTTTTAAGCTTCAAAATGACACATTATTTGTTGAAATTGATCAAGGCGATCAAATTTTACAACAGAAAGTCTGCTGGAAATTCTTATTATTTTCTTTATTTTTTGCTGCCTAATATCACCTGTTTCTCGAAAAGTTTTCTGTCGCAAAGTCCCCCTTTTCGGGGTGAGTCATCACAAATATACAAATAGGTAATATAATACCTTTTAGCCCGTTTTTGTGTCTTCGGTTTGTGGTGTATTTTGCCGTTAGATCTTCGTTCTGTCCGATTGCAGATTCTTTTCCCGCATGTCACCAAGTTGGACGGTTTGGACCTTTTCAAAATCTGAAAAATTGCGAATATTAATTGGCACCATTTCTTAATTTGAAACATCTCATCAAAGACTTTTGATGACAAAATTAAGAAAGATTATTTTTATTTGAAAACAAAACATTTTTGGTTCAAACAACACAGTTGGAAAGCTTTGGAGTCTAGAAGGCTTTTTTAAGTTTTAAAGATTTTGACAAACTTTTATCAAAATAGTGCAAACTCAAGCTGGTATAAGTCTGGTAAATATTGGAAGATCTATTGAGAATATCATAACTTGCATGCTTTTGCAAATTTATGAGCACTCGTAATCTAAAAGGAGTAAATCACTTATAGTTATTTCACAACATTCCGTTTGTATTTATAGGCGATGGATGGACCTTTGCGTATACCAGAGGATCTATATCTTTTCTAAATTTCTAGAGAAAGAGTACAAAATAAACACGATAAATGTGTACTGAAAATTTCACTTGATTCCGACCATTCTTTTTCAAGTTTAATGCAAGGTCTTCAGCATTTTAAAAATTCCATATACTTTGACTTTTAAGAAATAATTCGCAACGCTTCATATGCAAGTTGAAGCAAAACGCGAGGGGTATGTATACCAATCAAGAATCTTACCAGCTAAAAAACTTAAAAGTAGACCCGTAACTAGATCATGAATTATAAGTTAAAGTTATTTATAAATTTATAAATTTCTGAACGTATTACATTTAAAACAAAAATATTGCAATCATAAGCATACTTACATCAGCATGAAACGGGGAAAATTGGTAAACTCGAAGGAAAGACAAATACTACTATGAACGTCCTTTTGTCTGAAGCCTGACCGATCCGAGCGCGGGAACTTAACTGATATTCAGTGTTGCTAGTTCTTTAGGCCTGTGCATCCTAATCAAATTGTGTGGAATGAATTCAATTTATTGGGTTATTATCGATGGACCCAATAAAAGTTGGGATTTGGCAACTCAAGTAGCTTCAAGTGTGAAAACATGGTATATATACAAAGTAGCTTCAAGAAAAGGGGCATGGGCGGGGGAAGGGGTAGGCCTATCACATTGGGCGTCATTTCAGTGTCCCCCATGTTTTGAAGGGTGGGGACACAATATCAAATGTCCCCCCCCCCCCACAGATAGCATATTACATTGATGGCCTAATTACTATCTCCAGTAGATAGCATATTATTTTATAAGTTGCGGCAAATGGCGCTAATTTTGGTATATTCCTACAAATCAAAGATTTTTTTCACTTAAATTGCGCAGATTTTCGCAAAAAATGCTCTTTTTTACCATTTTCCCCTAAAAGTTTTTAGAAATTTAATACATGGACCATGGAGGTATTATACTAGTATAATACCTCCATGCATGGACTGGTCCCCATTCTTTGAAACAAAAATGGATTAATGAGTGGCATTTGCATGTCGGGAGCATGTGTTTGGTTGCCCTCTCTGAAGTAAAAGCTTCAAAAATGGCGGGAACTAGATCTTTTGATTAAATTTTTTTAAATTATGTTCTGTGGTTCAAATGTAGTCAGGCTGGTTAAAGATAACTATAATTTTGCTGGGTTTGTAAAATTTGAGAGCAGATTTTCAGTGTCTAGAGAAACTTTGTAGCGAGTTAGAGAAAATTAAATTGTGATTATATCCTATGTTCGAGGCGACCTAGCAAAAAATTATCAAGGTTACCCTATATATTTTGTCACTTTGTGGGCTCATCTAGATCATAATCTCAAATTAAATCAAAGAGTTGAAGCAACCAGTCGCTTAATAGCGAAGACATTCGTCATGATCTGAAGTTTGTTTTGCATCAGAATGAATAGGCGATCTAAATTTATTTGGTGGTGTGTGTTCTAAACTAATAAGTAAAAAACGACCTTTAGGCAAGTGTTTTACTTGAAATTGTGCCTCTCAACGTTGTTCTTTCTTCAGAAATTATATTTTTGGTTTTAAAAGTTTTAAAATAATATTATTTCTATTGTCTTAATTAAGACATAACCTCACGGCAGATATTTAAAAACTCACAACAGATTTTTAGGTAATATCTCAAAGGTTACGAAAACGGCAAGAAAGGTTAATCTAAACCTCTAATAAACTCTCCTGGGAATAAAAACCCACAAAACACAGATCTGGTTCGACTGAACCAGATCTGGTTCGCGAATCTGGTTATTTGCCCGGACTGTTGCAATAGAATAGAGGTTAAACTTCATCTTTGATTAAAGTTTGTGACGCTGTGTTATGAGAAAAATATGCTATAAAAATCTCCAATTTGAATGGAGATAATGGGGCAAACTACACGAGAGCTCGGAATGTACATCCATGTCCATCGATGTACATTCCTGGAGTAGAGATTGTGTCTACACAATGACACATCAACCAGATGTGGATTCATGCTGCGTATTCAACTGTGCGTATGTGTTTGCGCCTACGCGTTATACCTACGCGTACTACCAAGTCGCATGTCAACGCGCCCGCACACACTCAGTGTGCGAGGCGCAGGAATATATTGACTTGAATGTACATGCTGGGAATCTACATGGATGTACATTTCGAGCCCTTGTGTAGTTTGTCCCGGGAGTTTGTCCCAGTGTTGGGAGTCGAAAAAGTCACTGGGACAAATTACTCTTATTAATTACAATTACAAAAATGTATTTATATCTTATGCTTCAAAATTCTTCATAACCATCTTAAAAACAACCATTTTACACCAAACAAACTGACAGTCTCTTTATTGGTATTAATAATCCAATTTTTATTGGCAATTGGTACAATAATCATAATCTGTTATTACATGGCTATATTGTATCTTACAATATCTCTTCATTTATACAGTTAACTATATAATAATAAATGTGCATATACAAAATATACATTTATACTTTTCATCATATTAGAATGAAAGTTTACCATGTTGGTAATATATAAAAATCCTTAAAGCAATACTATAAGATTTTGATCAGAAATAGTTTTACTTAAAAACAGCTTAAAATGAAGGAATGTGAATATCTAAAAGTGTTTTCAAGTGTATTTTGTCAAAAACTTGTTGTGCCACAGAAAAATGGACAAAAAGTACATGCATGATTTCCTATACCAATACACGTATTTAACAAATGGCCATAACAGAAAAATCAAGCTCATTTAAGCCAAATCGTTTGGAGGTTTTAATATCTACCAAAAACATCCCCAATAGGCTTAACAAAAATCAAAAGTCATGGGTGACAGGGGGCATTTCAGTTTAACACTTTATAGTATTGCTTTAAATTTAAATATTCAGACCGCAATCAAAATTATTTAACTTCGAGCTTGCACTGTGGTCGTCTTTTTTTAAGAATGAGTAAATTTTAACATTTTCTTACTTCTAAAAAAATAATAGTTTTCACTGCACTGTTATACTGTTGGGCAATTATTTAGCGTTGGTTAAACTATGAACAACCCAATTGTTGGGAAAATAATATTAACCAACTGTTGGTGAAATTTTACCCAATATTTGGGTAATTAGCAACAACTTTTACCCAACAGTTAGGTAATTAGCCAACATTTTACGCAACGTTGGTAATTATTTACCTAGAAGTAGGGTTGTTCATAGTTGAACCAACGTTGGGTAAATTATTTGCCCAACGTTCTAACAGTGTGGAAAATTAAACAACTAATTGAGTCCTAAATTTATAAACCCACTCAAGTCTAAGGTTTAGGCCACAATGTGTAAATAATGGAAAAAAACTGTTGCTTTTATGTATAAAACAAAAAAAAATCGCCCCTAAGCCTAAACAGCAGGCGATGTCCAAAATGAAACATGTGAAACGAACATCAGGTATGTCGACAGAATGTTACACAAATATTGAATGTTTATGAGTGCAATGGTACAAATATTTCATGAGGTGAAAGATCAAATGCTCCATTCAAACGAGGCGAAGCGGAGTTGAATGGGCATTTGATCTTTCACAGAAAGTCAGCCCTACTTTACACACACCCGCTGTTTCCTATGCTCATAAATCTCCTTGCTTATCTATACTCTATAAACCTTGAAGTATGCAGCAAGCAATCAGACTCTGTTACAAGATTCATAGAATATCCCTTTTGAAGAATATGGTTGGCTGCGCAGAAACTCCGATTCACAGTGCTTTCAAAATGCATCATGGGACATATGAAACCCGGGGAGGCCACTCAAGTATAATGCTGCAGGCATAGCGTGACCAAGAAAAAGGTGAATTAGGGTTGTTTTTGAGGACAAAAGGGTGTGTCAGGTGACACCTTTAAGGGTATCAAAAACAGCCATTTTAGCTCATTTTCAAAAAATAGGGTACTTTTTCAAACCCTAGTGTTAAAACAGTAATGGTAAATTCTCGATTTACGGTGTGAATGGGTGAAAAAGGGTATATTTTGGCTTCAGAAACAATCACCCTTTAGGGGGTGTTTTGAAAAACTGTTGTCACGCTATGCCTGCAACATTATACTTGAGTGGCCCCCCGGGATATGAAACTAGTCTATTTCACAGGAAACAAAGCATGATGGGAACTGTGTGCTGGCTGCTGTGTGACTGGAATATCTTTTGAATCCAGCTTGTAAAATGAAAATACAGGTGAAATTGATTTGCATTGACATTAGTACAAAATGGTCACAGTAGATTTTTTCTAGAAAAAGGGACCCATCCATATACCAAATGCCCAAACTTTGAGTCAAATTTACACAACAAATTAAATTTGCTACAAAAATTTATGGTAATTTGGTGTGAATTTCCTGATTTTTGTTTGAAACTAAGATAAGATCCAAAATGTGTGCTTTTTTGGCCCATTTAAAAAAAAATAAAAACAGAGCATATTTTGCAAAGAAAAAGGGCCCATTGGCATACCGACAGCCTGCTTTTGCTACCCAAGTTTGCATCACATCCCCATAATCAATTTTGTACATACTAAGAGTGGTCTTGAGAATTCAATACACACTAAAATTTTAATTGATGTTTACTCTGGTTTGTCTGACGCCATTGTCCTTCACACAGCAAAAACTCTTAGCAAGCCACATATAAGCACATTTAATGCAATGTGAAAAAATGTTATGTGCTTGAATTTTTATTTGTGGTCAGAATAGTATTGGTACATGTTTATTTTTGACAGATTAACTCAGAAATTGCATCTATATATTTCAACAGCATCATTATTAAACATCTTATCATACCAGCAATACAAACTATAGATTCATCATATCAAAAATTGATGATATTTTGTATCAAAATGTCCAGGCCTTGTTTATTTGTATCAAAACAACCGGCCTTAATAATTTCCCAGCCCTAATACACACCTTGTTGTAACACACACATGATTGATGTATCAAAAGCAGGGTTACTATGGTTACAAACTGGCTGTTATATGTGATCATACACCAAAGAAAGTGTATATGTGACTGTCCATTCCAAAACAGCCTTAAATGCAGCCTTTTGTCATTTTCACTTTTTTAAATATTTGCAAAGACCAAGTTATAAGAATGACACCTCGATGAACTTCACTCGATTTCTAGAAGTCAAGTTATGATTTGTCAAAGGTTGTTAGGGGGTAAAATGTATAACTGAGATGATGCGGTCAAAGATCAGTAAGCCCTATATTTTTTTTGTTGATTGTCTTCAAAACATGCAGATATATTTCATACTTCCGATCATTTTCTTGAAATGAAACTTTGCTCGTGTTATGTCGTAAGCACAAGGATTGTGAATCTGTCAAAAACTCAATTACGGCAAATTACAACCTTGACATTTATTTTCATCTGTAGCGAAAAATAAAGTTTGCTGCATTTACGGCTCAATTGAGATAGACGGTCACATACATCAGCATGCAAGGATTATGAGATTTCTTAAACTGAAGATGAATATCCAATGTAGTGCCATAAGGCCTAAATCAATTGTTTGATTGGCGTAACCCGACCGACCCTATTTTAACCACCGGCCCTAAATATTTTTGGTTTTTTGAGCATGGTAAAAAAAAAACCAAATCTCAAATTTGATGGGAATCGATTCATGGGGCCCCGAGATATGGCTTGAAGGACATTCAAAATGACAAATAAAAGATGTTTTACAGAAAAAGTAAAGAGGTTTTTGTATATGTGTCATATATTTTGTGTTCTAGTATGTGAAACATAAAATCCAACCTACCTACCCTATTTTTTTTTCTTATGTTACGCCAATCAAACAATTTTTTTAGGCTTAATCGGGGCTCAAGAACAAGACTCATTGAAGCAAAGCAAGAAAAGTACTGCTATGCCTGGTTTCCCTGTTAACATAACATTCAATATTTTATGGAAACTTAGGTATGTATGTTCAAGACCAGGTTTAAAGATAGACCTGGTTTAAGTGACATTTTGTTTCACGGCTAAATATATCGTCCTCGACCAATATTGTCATATTTTGTGTTGTTTGTAAGATTTATAGTTAAATCTTTTTTGTTGCAGTTGAAATGCTCAATAAGGTCCTTTTATAGCGGAAGTAATTTTGACTTGGACCTGTTCTAACTTTAAACCTGGTATAAATCTTAAACTTCTTTTGTGCAAACGGACATTAAGGTTTACAATATATTTTTGCCTTGCATATGGAAGTTGTACACTATACTGCATTGTCTGGCTTCAAGTTTCTATATACAATGTATAGCAACACAGTTTAACATCTTTAAATATAACAACTTGAAAATCATCTTGAAAACTTGACACTTGGCAACAGAAAATTGCTGAAAAGAAAGTTAACGGCAAGTTAAAGAAACGCTACCACCAAGCGTTATGTATGGACTATATATAACACAATCACGGGAAATTAGTCATTTGTCATTAATTTTCAATTTTGATATTTTATAACAACCTAATTGTGCCTAAAAATACAATAATTTGGTTTGAACCACCATCGTCATTGGTCATCCGTATTCAGAGACATACTAATTCTTCCAACTATTAAAACAATGAAAATAACAAAACGTTTACCTTTATTGCTCTTTAATCAATATTTCTGACATCCCACTTCTTCCACTTAAGGTGGTTTCAGAGTAGCAGTCGTTGCTACAGAAGACCAAGCTTGTAGTTGCGGCAGACAACCAAGCATTTGCAATTTTTGTAATGTGGCAAAACACATCTACATATTGCAGCGATGGCCTAGCCCAAGAAAAGTTGAATTTATTCCAACTCAAAACAATAGTGTTGTGAAATCATGACAGTGTAATTGATATACCTAGTTGTGCTTGCCGCAAAATTTTCAAGGTGCGACAAGGTTGAGTTTGCTTTGCGCGCTTGAAATTTTTGACATCATGCTGGTCGTACAACCACCACGATAGATACTCTAAAATCAACTGTAATCATGTATATTTGTGACGAAATGAATCTTATCTATTAGTTCTACAAATGTTCTCATGAACTTTGTCAAGATGTTCCTCTACTGCATTTGATCACCATGTTTCTTTGCCTAAATGTTATGAATCCACACATGTGACCATTAGAAAACAAGCTGTAGATTTTGCCTCAGGTCATTTCCACTTTTATAACATATCTGAAAGGACCAAGTTACAAAGATTATAAAGACATCCTAATCATTTGACATGCGCAAGTGAAGTTATGACCCTTCAAAAGTAGTGATGATCAAAATCTACCCATTTTTACAACGTTATCAGGAAATGTTATGTCAAAAATATATAATATGTTTAATGCCCATGCTCTATTAATGCTATGATTGTAACACTTCTAATAACAAATCCGTAATCCAATGGGTCAACATAGCAATTGAGATTAAAAGACGCAACTTGTTGGCCATTAAAGGACTCAATTTTGATTTTTTTTTAAAATCAAAACCTGCTTGAACATTAAAAATGTTGGACCAAGTGTACTTTAGGTCCCATCCAGAATTTTAGGGTTAGGGTTTAGGGTTAGTGTTAGGGTTAGGTTTAATTTAGGGTTAGGGTTAGGGTTAGGGTGTAGGATTAGGGTTAGGGTTAGTTTTAGGGTTAGGGTTTAGGTTTAGGGTTAGGGTATAGTTTTTGATGGGACCTAAAGTATACCTTTTCCAAATGGTTAATTTTGATCTAAACCTCAATATGATTGATCATATTGTTGCAGAGACATGACATGCCAATTCTTTAACTTTCAAAAACAATGACAAACAAAACATTATTCTTCCTTCGTGGTCTGTAACTCAAAATCAATATTTCTGACATGAATTGCGCAATTAACATACTGACTCGCACTCCTGCATTGTTTTACTAGGCCATACAGGTTATTTAGGCCAAAAACAAAGTTGCTTGGTTGTCCTCGACCGTCCGCCCCTATTTCTCGAAAGTGGAAAAAAGTTTTTAATGCACAAAAGTATACCGCGTCTAATTTTCAGATTTCCAAAAAAGTTTTTTTTTTCTTTGAGAATTTTGATTTTTTTAGTTGTTGATTTCATTTTGTTTCCATTTTAATACTGTTTTTAAACAAGTACTGACTTACATTTGAAAAAAAATCTGCCCACCCGCACTTGCTCAAAAAAAAGTTGTGGAGGACAACCAAACTATTTATTTTTTTTGGCTATATGTGTGTCCATAAAAAAAAGAAAAAAGAAAAAAATCACATAATTCAAAATCATCTTACAATTCACTAGTGTATTGCATAATCCCAAATATTTGTTACTAAGGTACAAAATTATATATTTATA
>JXSR01S028593.1:0-10427 GCA_000969725.1 Ophiothrix spiculata
ATACTTCTTATGAGCTACCAAATATTTGGTGCAACAAGCCTTTGTTATCTTATAATCTGATATATTAAGGCGAAATCATACTCGGCCTCCAAACAAATTTTTTCCTACAAAACAGTCAAATGTATTTTGACTCTGTTATAACAAAGGCTTAATAATGAAAAATCAATACACCATTTAATACTTTATTTGATGTCAAATGTTTGCTGGTTTACAACAACAATCATTTATTATTGATTAGAAGATAAATTGGACTTAATAACAAAGATGTTGCACAAAATATTCTTTGGCTCAAAGAGAACTATAAACTGACCCAAACTATTGACATATTCATGTCAGACCAGGCATGACCACTCTGTAACACATGCTGATTCTGAATTCAAGTAAAAGACACTAAGTAAGCAAATATCTGTGACAATGTTACAGCTATAGATTGTGCCTTGACACCTCGCAATCAAACAATGGGGCAATCTACACGGAGTGCAAATCCAGATGCATGCGCATCTCCCAGATCTGTAGACCGTTCACACGTATACGCAGACTGCTGTACAGTAGATTCAGATCTGACGCCCGTGTAGCCACAGTCTACTGCAAAGCGGCTTACGGAGATGCACATTCATCTGGATTTGCACTCCCATGTAGATTGCCCCAATATGTATTTGGGCCAATCTTTGGGATGGTCACAAACCAGACAAAACATTTCATCCATTTTCTTGAACTTGAACATTGAATCAATTCTTTAATGGTTGCACAGTCTTAAGAATGATATAATGATCCAATCTCAACCAAAGTATTATTTATACCAAATATTTATTATGAAATACAGTAAAATAATAAATAAACTTTGATACCCATGAGCAAGTTCATATGAAAAGCACTTAATTGCACATCCTGTTTCAGCTACTGGGTAAAATCTAAAAAGCACAATTCAAATCTGTTGCCTAATGTTGGAAGGTTAAGGTATGCTTATCCTGTTGGAACGATTACTAAAATTATAAACATGAACAAGTTCAAGAAAAAAGCATGCAACTTTTTGTGACGTTTGTGACATATCAAAAAAATACAAATTTGTGGCTTTTGTACGGACCTCAATTTGCAAGTATGGCCTCAATTTTGACAATGAGTTTACTGCTTTAACACACTGTACTGCTGTTTAAAGATCCATTCATAGTACGCCGTAACTACAGTGCGGTACGTTTTTACTGCACTGCACGCATTGCTAAAGTTGCGGCAAAAATTATCTACTTATCAGTAAATTCACCCCACTGCAGTTTTCTGCTATGCACAAGAAAATATATCGGGTGTATTCTATCATGCATTACTTCTTATGGAAAATTTTGTGCAGGAAGTCATGCGAGTAGTTAATGATGAAACATACCCACAATGCAAGGTTACAAAAACTAATTTTGACTTGGTGTCATTCCATCACTAACTACTCTCATAATTTCCTATATACAAGTAGCTCATATAAAGTAATGCATGGTGGGATATGCATGATATCTTCTCTTTAGTTGCATGCTGTGTGCATATTTGAACTTGACTTAATTAAAAAAAAAAAAATATGAAATGGATTGCATACAGCATATCTTTCACTTTCAACATGTACAATACAGGGTGTCCCAAAAAACATTGTGCATGGAAACGACGCTGATTTTCTCAAAAATTATGCATACCAGCGACCTCAAAATTATACATTTTAAAGCCCAGAGTTTTGTCCATCATCGCTGAAAGTTTCAAAAAAATCCATCAAAGCAATCTAGAGATATCGTTGATTTTGTTAGCTTGTATCATTTTCCTCCTGCACAATGGGAATCCTGTGGTTAAGCCTGTAATCAGAGGGCACTGAGGGTCTATGCGAAGTCGATGCTTGAGGGATTTACTATAAAAGATTTCTAATGCTGTTAGATAATCAACAGCCAGTATAGACATACTGACGGATATGTAGCATGTTAATAACCAGAAAAAAAATAAAATGAACAAGTGAAAAACGAACACTAACATGACTTTAAATAACTCTCAGAATAGAACCAAAATAACCAAAATCTAAAGCAACACAACTATTAAAACACTAATAACACAAATATCATGTGAATGATTTATATTTTTATTGTTTAATATTAAGACACAACATTATTTTGGTGATATTAGAGTTTTTAGAAGCAATGCTAGCGACCAGATAGATCTATGATTAAAAGATGTGAGGTTTTCCTTTTCTGAACTATTGCCATTAATAAAAAACCTTATGATGGACTCACTGCTTTTGATCTGAAATAGGAACGAAGACAACTATCTGTTTTTTTGGTGAAATTATATAAAAAGAATATAATTTACTTTGTTAGATTACATTTTCAGTTTCCAAATAAAGAAAAAGAAACCAACTTCCCCTTAGCATGTAAACAATAAATAGGAAGTATTATGTAATTTTGCCAATTAACATAGTTTTACAGTCTTTGTGTACTCTTTCGAATAGATAAAATCATATAGAGAAAATGAACAAAAAAGAAAAAGAAAAAAAGGAACATATCTAAAGTGGCTTCATATGATTACCTTTTAAAGAATATTGGCGAAACGTATGTGGTGACTTTGTCACTCTAAACTATTCAACCGTTAATGTTGTAAAGACCCTTACGATGTTCTTTGTGAACATGCTTAACCATAGGAATCTCATTGTGCAGAAGGAAAATGATACAAGCAGACAAAATCGATGATATCTTTGATTTGTATCAATGGATTTTCTTGAAATTTTCAACGATGATGAACAAAACTATGATCTTTAGCGTGTATAATTTTGAGGTCGCTGGTGTGCCTAACTTCTGAGAAAATCAGCATCGTTTTCATGCACAATGTTTATTGGGACACCCTGTACTGTCCTTTCCTCACTGAAACTGTCATTTTAGGTCATGTTTTTTTTTAAGTACAATGGGATATCAAAAAGTTTTAAAGATCACCCAGAAGAGAAGGAGCTATATCAATGAATTTTGATCAGATGAGTTAATCCTCCTTATGTACAAAATGTGGAAAATAGGGTCTCATTTTTTGAGTTTATCTTCAGGTGGTGATAAATGTCAGCAACCAGCCTACACCTGAATGGAGAGAATCACAATATATGTGGTATAATTTAGTCTGCATTCGAGGCTGTAATTGCATTATACTACAGTATAGTGAATGGCAGCGTTCGAATTAAGGAAAAAAACATGGTTGTCCGACGGACAACCAGGTTTGTAATTTTTGGTTGTCCGTCAGAAATTTAGTTGTCCGTCAGGCGTGGCGCCAGACTCAGGAAGGTGCCCAAATTTTTTTGACGTTGCTTTTCAGAACTGACAAGCAAAAAAAAAAGTCTCCCAAGCGCACAGACAACTTCGAGACACCTACTTCTAATTTTTTCAACAGCAAATTGATAAAAAGCCACATTTTTTCCATACGGCGATCAGGGAATTGAAGAAAAATGCTCAAAAAATTTACAATTTTATCAAAGGTTCCAGTTTTGAAATAAACATGCGAAGAAGTATGTTTATTTGACTTTGAAAAATTATGGTTAACCACAGCATTAATTTAGGTTGTCTGGCGCTAGATTTGGTTGTTCTGGACAACCGGACAACCAGAATTTCGAACGCTGGTGAATGATCTCCTCTTTCCATTGATACCAAAATTATAAAAATTGGTCAGTGATGTAATCTTCAACAAAATACAAAATGGATCTTATTGCTTAAGAAGTCTTATACAATTGCAGTCTGTGGAGAGTCAGTCTTAAGTGGGAGAGCTGTGTTACTTGGCAAATTTACTATGTACAGATGATTTAAAGTGGGCATAATAGAAAAACATTGCTGGCTCAATTCCTTCTGGGTACTCTTTAAAACTTTTTGATACCCATTGTACAGACAACTTGCACATATTCCAGTGCCAATCAGATTTGATCGCAACATTCAGGTCCGACATATTCCTGCGCACAATGCAGCGACCTGGTTATGTTTTTATCCTATAATTGGTTGAGACCACACTGCATTTGGAGAAATGCACAAGTAATTGTTTCAGAATGGACAAGATACATTTTAAATGTATGTAGGTGACCTAGCTCAGAGCGATGCAACAAGCAAGTTTCCGAGGATAAATTTTGCCTCCAGCAGCTCTAAATCAGAACAAATAACTCATGGCAGAGCATCAAATGCTGTATAGCAATTTGGATTTGGAATTGCATTAAAAATATAACACGATAAAAAGTGATCTGAAACATTATCATGATTATTCAGCTCTTTGAAACAAGGGCAAACCCCTTAAACTGTGTATTGACATGATTGCAAACCTGGCAGGATTGGCAAATCATATTGGATAACTAGATACGTGCTAACAATGATGACAGGACACAGTGGTACATTGGTATAATATATGATATAATATATACAAAATAATTGTCATGTTACATAATTGTAAATATATAGAATGGCAAAATCAAAATGTTGGACTTACAAAATAAGAACAAGATTGGTAGTGAACACATTGATAGTAACATAGATCTGCAGAATCCGGTTCCAATCCGCATGAACACACTTAAACATATGTCGTTGCATTACTTGTATCATTGGATGTTATTTATGCAAATAAAGTACAAAACAAAACTTAATGACGAATGCTCTGGCAAAATAAGCGGAAAGTCGTAAATTTCAAAACTGAGTTCATGGCATATTTTAATTATCTATACATCTCAGCTTTCGAATGATATATAATGTCTCACTTTCTTTCTCCATTCTCCAGTTAGAAATAAAAATATAAAGCAGTCCACTGAAAATCTGGCAATATCAACTTTGATATTACTGATTACTATTATAGTGTATGATGATTACAAAATGTGATTAATTAACTGTGATTAATTGCGCTTATTGCAAAATAGACCTTCGAAACTCGAGGTATAGTTTAACACTTACGCATGAATGCGTTTTATGTCAAAAATGAAGTTTGACCTTTTCAACATATTTTTTACTTTAGAAGCCATTTAAACTTTATTTGCCACTTTCCGCTCATTGTGCCAGAGCAACACACATACATGTATGTCCTTCTTATTGGCCAAATACAAATTTGATGTGTGTTTACTCAATTAAGCTCAGTTATACAATGAAATTGGATGGACATCATGGATATACTGATTTCATTGCGATATATAACATGCGGACAATAATAATTATGAAGTGATGCCCCTTCACTTTGGAACTCAATACCAAAGTTGGGTGTTACTGGCACTACAGTAATAGGATTTTCAGATATGTGTATGTTTTTAAAACTGTATTACCAAACAATCCGATTCTATGTCCCATGGAGCAAGGCAGCTTTACTTCCTGTAATAAGACATCTGACTTTGTCCACAAGATGTTATCAGTTGCTTGCACAAAATCAGGTACAAAATATCAACATCATTGTCAGAATTTTCCTCTTATGATAGTCAGTTACAAACTAGTTAATTTTGCATGATCAAAATTGTCGCCAGGCTTTTAAAAATCAAAAACAATTTACATAGAGATTAATTTTAGAAGCACAACATTTGTTTGTTTAGTTTAAGAAAACTTAAAATTTGGGACACACCTCAAATCATCTAAACTTAATAAAAAAAATCCTTAATGAGATGGACCAAGAGACTTTTTATGTTTTAGCCTGTTTTTCAGCATATATTATCAAAATCTCATTTTAAAACCCATTCCTTTATCATGTTGCTTATTAAAACGATACAAAAGTTAAGTACAGTCCACTGATAGCTGTTCATTTCTTAGTTCAGCAACTTGAGTTGACCTCTTTGTAGCTCCATCGTTAACTGATATAGCAAGTTGAATTTAACTTACAGTCATTGGCAATTATCTCCAGACTCAAGACTGGAATCTCTCTGACACTAAACCTTTGAGGATCCTCTATGAAAACCGTATATTTACAAGGGAGATACTCAGGCTCACCGCTATTTTTATTCGGGCATAGGGACAAAATTCGGGTTTTGCAGATAATGCATCACACCTTCTCATAATGCACGAATATTGAAATCATGCAAGACACGCCTTGCACAAAGTATTATCTGTGCAGTTTGTCTCTATTAGCAAGTCTCGCCACTCCGAGTTGATTTTGGCGGGAACCAAGTGGACCCGAAAACCCCTAATTTGAGCTCCATGGCTGATAATGCCATTAATAGGTCGGTATACAAAGCCCAGTATCTTCCCTGTAAATCTATGATAAAAACTCAAAATAGAACACAACAAATACAGTGATGTGAAATTCCTTTGAAAAATCATGTGTATCTATTTCATAACAAACAATAAACATAGAGGTGTTTGGGCACAATGATTTAATGTTAAAAGAGTTCCCTTTAGACACAATTCGAAGAGAAAGGGCTTTGGAGATAGTGAAGGCCACTGGAAGGTCTTTTTTCCCATCTTCTTGGGTTTTTTTCTTTCTCCTAATGACATCCCCCCTATTTCCCCTTCTTTTATTATGTTTGCAACTGACACTAACTATTAATGGGCCTATAATCAAAAATGTGTTTGTTTGCTATTTGTTTCACCAATGTATATATATGTTTATATTAACTGGTCCTTGTTAATACCTTAGATCACTCTATCCTTCTAGCTGCCCTTTTTAGGGGAGCTAGAAATAATGAAATAACTACAAGATCAGGAGTTAAAGGGCAAATTACGAAAACAAGTGTTCACATGGCTCAGGGAATATTGGTTACAAATGTGTATTTTTTTACAAATTGAGGAATATAATGTTCAAAATAAAGGCTTAATTTAAGGTAAGATAGAAAGAAGAAAAGAGAGATACTGTAAAAAAAGGGGGAGAAAAGGACATAAGCAGCGTTCGAAATTCTAGTTGTCCGGGACAACCAAATCTAGCGCCGGACAACCTAAGTTAATGCCGCCGGACAACCATAATTTTTCAAAGTCAAATAAACATACTTCTTAGCATGTTTATTTCACAACTAGAACCTTCGATAAAATTGTAAAATTTTTGAGCATTTTTCTTCAATTCCCTGATCGCCGTAACAAATAAGACTTTTTATCAATTTGCTGTTGAAAAATTTTAGAAGTAGGTGTCTTGTAGTCGTCTGTGTGCTTGGGAGACCTTTTTTTTTTTTTTTTGCTTGTCTGTTTTGAAAAGCTACGTCAAAAAATTTTGGGGTACCTTTTTGAGTGTGGCGCCGCGTCTGACGGACAACCAAATTTCTGACGGACAACCAAAAATTACAACCTGGTTGTCCGTCGAACAACCATGTTTTATCCTTAATTCGAACGCTGGACATAAGTCAAGGACCAAGAAAAAGGGAAAAATACTCTTTACTATCTCCAATCTCCTTGGCCTCGGACTGAGGCTATGTATCAATATATTTCATTACAACTCGGCAGCATTTCATTAGTTCTACTGTACAAGTCCTTTACAAGGAGCATATTCAGATCCATTGATTATTGGATTCTGATGCATTGTGGGAATGAAAAGGGCTCAAAATTTACTGAATGTGAGCCCTTTTTATTCCCACATCAGAATGCAATAATCAATGGATCTACAATATAGCCAACAGCAATTCATTTGGATGACATTTCATGCATCTCTAGCACCTTCTATCAATATTTCAACTTTCATTCAAACAAGGCATGTAAAAACTGTATTATTAATAGTCCAAACTATTTTTATTTAATCACATGAAAAATGTATCAAATCTAAGTGCAGTTTAGCCTAGGGTACCATTTCAATTGATTTGGCTTATAAAAACTCTCAATATTTCTATAGTATGTTTTTGCCTAACCCGACTTCTGTGGTGAGATGAGCAGGGGCAATTTAAAAATGAGTGATGTGCTATGAAATGGTGCTTATTTGTTATGAGTCCAAAGATCCCATTTTGCTGGGATTATATTACAGCAGCTATTTTCTGATTTTGTAGTTATCAATTCAGAAGTGGATGAGAGTTGAACACCATGCTGATTAAAATATCAGATCTGTATATTAGACCACCAATACCAAAAGATAATGAGGCGGTATTTTAATAATAACGAAAAGAAGAAATCTTTTATGTTGGCATGGCTGGTTTAACATGATTCGATATAGCCATTGCCTATAACTCTCTTAGTATCTCTTAATTGTAATGTCTGTTTTTAAGGTAAAATGATATATTTTTTTCTTGTGCTTGTGTTAATAATACTTTTCAAAATAAAGAGCATTTACCTTGTGAACAATCCAACAACCTTGTTATCATGGTTATCCAATACGTTTCATATAAATCCTTACTAGGAAAAATAATAAGCAAATGGTATACTTTGCTTAAAAAAGATCAGCAACAAGAAATATAAAGTACGAAAAATTAGTTATTATTAGGTGGCCTATATATATCACTAGCATCTTCATTTGATTATCACATCAACCAATTATTTTTTTTCTACTCCTCTCCCTGCTAATGGAACGGCTCAGTCACATGACTTGAAGTTCGGTTAGGCCAAAACGTACTATAGTAACATACTGGTTTGCTCTCAATATCTCCATCTTTTCAGTCAATCTCGTATCACAATATCCATTAATAAAGGAAAGAAATGCAGTAAGTTTAAGTCATAAAGCACAAAGATTTTGGTGTAAATTTCATGATACTGTTAGTTGTGTCAAGAATAAAAATTATTAATACATTTTAAATAATAATAGTCATATTCTAAGAGACATAGCATGGCAAGTTTAAATACATTTTTATCTATTGTTATACATTTTACACATACTAAATTTAAACATTTTTGTTAAGAAAAATATAATATATACTTATCAAATTAGAACATGAGCCACTTTTTGTTAGTTTTAACAAAACAAATTTAACTCATTAATTTCAACTAGATATACAAATGTATATTCATCGTTTGTGTGGTGGCATGTATGTTTATCAAATAATTCTAAAATGATTCTTTAGATTTAATTACAACCATGATTATGAGTTGAGTTTGGTCATTATCAACAAACCATTCCAATGAATCAGATCAGAATGCATTATGGGTAGAAAAATAGGTTTTGGACACAAGATACTAGCACGACCCCTCCATCGACAATTGTTTAAATGATCCGACTTTTCATAAATTTCAATGAAATTGTTTGCAAGATACATTAATGAAATTTTTTAGACAGTCAGTCTTTGTTAGTTATCTTTAAAAGTATTCATCAGATTCAAAAACTTTCCAAAGAGAATTTTCGTGACAGTCTGTTCTGGAGGCATACCTTGAATTGAATGCATTTGCACTATTGGGATAGCCTGGCTTATAGCTGAATGTTATAAATAAAAAATAAAAGTGCAAAGATTGCTTCCATTGAAATACCATATATGGGTCATGTTTAAATATCTGTTTTACCCACAATGCAGTATGCTCTGAATTTGCAAACTTGCGTTTTAATCTTATCCACTGACGCCCATGTTGCCCACCTCCATTTCTGTGGACCAGACTCATGTGATTAAATATCGATGTTGGGGTTCTACACACACAAGATACCTTCCCAGCATTGAAGAACATCAGTAGCCACTTGACAATGGGACACAATAGAGTAATGTCTTGGTCAAGGGTATTACATGGCCACTCATAGGATCTGAACCCCCTTCTCTCAATACAAATGAGGCTCTCATTACAACATATACAGACTTTAAATACAAAAAGCTGGTTTAAAGTTAGTCCCGGCGGACTAAGTGAAATTTGATTTCTTAAAAACAAAACATTTTTTGGAATCTGTGATAATTTATGTTCTTGCTTAACGGAATTTCTATAATTTGATCATTTTTCTGCTTTGGAACATTGGCAAATTTTACCAGAAGAACAAAAAAAAAAATTGGTTTAGTCAGGGACTAAGTTAGTCCCAGACTAAACATCTCTAAAAATAATTTCAGTCATCAGAAACAGACAAATGAATCAAATAATTTAAGTATCAGTATAATACAACCAAAAACATGAATTATCTATTGATTTTTCCCAAAAATGTATTATTTTTCAAATTTAACTTAGTCCAGGAATAACATTAGTCCAGTTTTGTGCATATGGACCATACAGACTTTGGTCATGCTTAAAACGCAGATTATCCAAATTGCTGATGGGAATCAAACACTTATGACAATTTCATTTGTAAAGGTCATGATGTCATTACACTGAGGCCATGTAAAAGGTAATTAAAAATACACTTTTTCTGCTTTATGTAGCCAAGTGATTGTTCCAATGCTTCCCTACTACAGATAAAAGAAATGTATTTGACTAAACAACTGCAGCATGCAGGAAACCTAAAGACAAGAACACCGATTGCAGGTGACCTTGCACCAGGCAGCGATTGGCAACATTGCTGAATCCATGCAAAGACAAGAACACCGATTGCAGGTGGCCACCAGGCAGCTATTGGCAACATTGCTGAATCCATGCAAAGACAAGAACACCGATTGCAGGTGGCCACCAGGCAGC
>JXSR01S028596.1:3174-17407 GCA_000969725.1 Ophiothrix spiculata
AAAGCACTAGGCACACTTTATATATTTATGACAACTTGCAATGGGTTTTGACCAAAATAAGCTGCAGACGGGTCTTAAAATTAATGTTAACAAATTATTTTGGGGGACAAAACCACATCCTGTTTTACGACCAGGACCATGGTTTTAGGGGCACAAAACCGCATTCTGTTATGGCCAAGACCATGATTTTACATTTTTGAAGAACATTTTGTTCCAAAATCATTTCAAATTGTCATTTTCTATAATCTAATTTTGGCTATTTTTTCAAAGATAACATTTGGCTATTTATTTGTGTTTTTTCAGACTTGGAAGCTGTATTAAGAAATTTGAAAACTTGTCTAATTGTTATGGTATACATATAATATAAAATCTGCCTCTACCAGTAAAACAGGGTGTCCTTTTTCTGTCGCCTAATCCTAGTCCAACTGTCCAGAAACGAGCAACTAGCAATAAGCATCCCAAGACCCAAAATTGCCTGTTAAGGCCAAGAAAAAAATAAAAAAGAACTGTCTCAGGTTCCATCTCTTGATGTAAGAAAAAAATAAAGCAAAAAAATGACCCGAAAACCTGAAATGCGGTAAAATTCGAAAAATGTTTAACCCTATGCGCACGGGAACCTGAGACAGTTCTTTTGGCCTAAGTGACACTAGGAAAGTGTGCCCAGTGGTTTAGCAGGGGGAAAATGTTTTTCTTTGTTTATCATTTGGTTTCTTTGTCTGCATTATTTCTACTTATTTTCCAATTTGTTTCTTTTTGTTTTTTCTTTATTTTCTTACATTGCTGCCTACAGGACAGAGCCTGGGTTATGGTTTTGTGAATTTCATGAAATCAGCCGATGCCACGAAAGCAGTAGCAAGACTCAATGGATTACGACTGGTTAACAAGACACTCAAGGTACAAAGCACTGCACACCAATTTTTTTCATCATTTTCTAGTTTTAATCTAGATCTAGGGATCCTTTAGCACCCATGGATTAGTTTTACAAACCAGCCATAACACCTTTTTAATATTCTTGACATGCGAAGATTAGACTGGAATGATTATGTAAAACATTTTGATTAGACAAAGCAAGGTGAATTTCGGTAGGGTGGATTTGGGTATGTTTGACTTGTGACATGTTAAGTTTATCTTGCTTTTCTCGTAAAAATGTGCGAGCAAGTATTTACATCTCCCAGCAGCCATCGTTGTTTACTTTTACTTTTTGCTGTCAAAGTGATGTCATAATAGGACTGATTTCCCTGTATGCAAAATATTGCATTGGACAATTTAAACAAAAATCCATGATTGGGTTACATTTACAAATAATTGAGCCCTCTGCTCTGGATTTTTGTTTAAACTGTCCACTGGCTACTGGTCCAAACTATTCACGTGGCTCACAGCATCAATTTGAATTCCCGTAGCAAAATGCACCTAAGTGTTAATGGTTGCCGTGAGCTGGGTGTATAGTCAGGACTGGTGGCTGGAATAACCTAGACTCTTATTACAATAATCAGTTCAACAGTAAATTAGCCAAACAAGTTTATTGGACCGTGTACAAAAATTCACATGTCGCTGTTGCTTGTAAATGCAACCCGTCACTCTGTAATTTTGTTAACATTGTCAAAAAAATTGCTGTTTGACTAAAGGGAACATATGTTGACCATTGAAAAGTATTTGTTCACAGAGCTGGAGAAAATCATGTTTTGCTCTCCTTTAAACCCAAGAGAAGATATTGTGTGTATCTCATCATGCATTGCTTCCTATGGGGAATTTTGTACAGGAACTCGTGAGTAGTTAGTGATGAAACATACCCAAAATGCAAGATTACAATTAACTTGGATTTATGAGCTATTCATCACTAACTACTCGCATAATTTTTTATACAAACAATCCCATAGGACGCAATGCGTGAAGGGATACTCACGGTATCTCTTTTTAAACCCCATCCTACTTTTGTTTTCAGTCAGTCAAGGTTGCATAGTACCATAGTGACATGCATGGTTTCCCCATTGGTCTTTACAGATAGGTCTGATTAGAAAATTAGTTTACCTTGCATGGGTATCAATAGGAAATGACCCCCCCCCCCCCAATAGATTTCTCCATTAAAATGCACTTAGTAGTTATTTAACGAAGTTTTGATTTTATCAATTATTGGAACAAGGTGATAGTGGTTTGAAAGTATAATATAAAAAAGGTTTAATCCTTTCAATCCGATAGAATGCCTGAGCTTTTCCGAAAGAGCTTACGAGAGAACGCTCAGGCGTTCCAATTTGTATTGAGTGTTTATAAATTCAGTATAGGCGATAAACACCTTTATGGCAATTCAGGACCGAAAGGGTTTATCAAAATCTAGTTCAAAATTAATTTTAATTTTTTATCAATTTCTACATAGACCATTCGTATCGTTGGCTTATTTGAGTCGAAGGCAAATCTAAGCTCATCAAATGCCACACATGTGCAATGATCAGATTTAGCCTCGACGATAGAAATATGCCAATTGTACAGATTTTTTGAGAATTAAGTTATTCCGTTTGCAGGATTTTTGGAGCATGTTGCTTTTTGCCACCCTGGTTTGCGTGAAAATCAACCTGGTGAATGCCCATTATGCCCCATTACACTTTTAATCTTAGAATAAAGCCTGTATTACCCTCCCACACTTAATTCAATGATAGTATTGCACAAACAAAAATCTTGACTACATAGTTGGCAGTGCCATTTTAAACCCACCCAGGGCCCAAAATAAGGTTTTGGGGCGGGCAGGCAATTTTGGCCAATTTAAAAAGGGCACCAAGGCATTACATGTTAAAGCTGTATTTAGTTTTTCAGGGCTCTAAGGCAAATGGTAGGGGCACCGACGGCAAATTGCTTTATTGCCTGAGGTTATTTTAAGCCCTGCACCCTTTATATTTTAAACCCCCTTTATACTGTCAAAACCAGCCCGTTGGACATTTTAGATTTGACTGCAGTACACCACAATATGTGTACTTGCTAATTTGGAAGTTATGTCTTACCCTATTTCTAGAACAGATTGCAACACTTGAAGTGTTTTGAAGCACTTTTGATTTGTGGGTACATCATGATCTATGCATTCTATGCATAGAAAGAAAACTTGATCAAAAACGTTATTCTCAGATGAACACATCCTTTCTGATTCTGATTCACCCTTTTTATAAAACCACCCTTTATAACCATAGAATCAAGAAACCCACCCTTTTATCTATTTTCTTTAATTTTACAAACCCTTCCTTTCTAAAGCATGGGTTAACAACTATGGACTAGCATTTTCTCTAGATTTCCAAGACTGTTTAAATCATATCAAAGTCTATCCCCAGTCGTTGATTTCCTGTCAAGAATCTCCTAATCCGAATGGCTGTAGGTCTCTCGTAAGCTTTTCATTGGAAATTGCTGAATAATAGCTCGGTGGACGGATGCCTTTCAGCAAAATCTAGCCACATTTATTCCTTTAATTGCTAATTTACATTGTGTTGTAGAGTACATGAATCAATTGAATGGGACAAAATTCCCCATAATTTGTCCCAAAAGTACCAATATCACATTTGCCAATTTAGGTTAAATTTCTAAATTTTAAATAATGGTAAAATAAAAATATCTTTGTTGATCTCCTAGCAGCAAATCGTTGATTTGGCAAATCATATTTACGCTTGTTACCTACATACGGTCATTTGTAAATGTCATGGTTCATTGATGAAATTCTAAACCCATACTGACCTACATGTACAGGCATAGCTAGTTGGCATTTTGATGGCTAAGACATTCAGATATGGATCTTTTGGTTTCGCAAGACACAAATTGCTCGGATAGTTTTTCGGAGAAAGCTGTGTGTGGATGTATTTTCTAGAAAATCGTTGAATTTACCAGACTTTTTAGATAAAGGTTAGGTCCTTGATTGTGTCCTCCTGGTCCTGGAAAAGTAACTTATCTAGGTTATCTTCTGGGATGGGATATTGGTCTAAACTGAAATGCAACTGAAATGGCCCTGCTCATTATGTTATTGCATATATGTGATGACTAGCCCCGAAAAGGGGGACTTTGGGCCAGAACACTTGAGAAACGGATGAAAATAGACAGTGAAAAATAAAGAAAATAATAAGAATTTCTAGCAGATTTTCTGTTGTAAAATTTGATCGCCTTGATAAATTTCAACAAGTAAGGTGTCATTTTAAAGCTTAAAAAATGCTGTAACAGATAAAATAAATCTGCAAAGTCTCCCATCACATACATACTATGTTGTGTCTTATAAATGTCCCTGGCCCTGAGAAAAAAATGGAGGAGAGTTTCAAAAATGACATGTTCCGGGGTTGTGGGGATCAAATGTTGGAAAAGTTGGTTTCAAATTTAGAGCAGTAAAGATGAAAAATTATTATTTCCATAGATAAAAAAGTATGGTGGGTATGGATCAAAATGTAAAATGTCTAATGTGCAAATGGGTTTTTAATAAATCAATTGAAAATTTGCGATACGACTTTTCTCTTGATCATTTTACAAATATAATGTCATAAGTAGCGTTTCGATTTTCATGACTTTTAAATTTATTCAAACTGAAATAAAATAAAAATAATGGGATCTTTTTGATCGTCTTGATAAATACAATAATTTGTACTAATTTGTTTTAATCAAATAACAGTAAAATCAATCTTGTAATTATGTTGAAAACCTCTTCAAAATTCTCCGATCGGATCATTGTGTGCCAAGAACCGGATGTCACATAATGTTTAATCTGTCTTGTAGATCGAGTATATTTTAATATTTTACCACCAACCTCCCTATTTGTTTATTCCAATTTAATGCACCAGTGTTTTCTTTACCTGCTCCATTATATAGATCTAGTAAAAGCTCATTTCATTCAGAATTAACCACATTTGTATACGTTTTCTTCCCACGCATAATCTTAATGCGTATTCTTTAATACCGTGATAGATAAACCTAGTCTTGTTTTCATCAGAGATTCTCAATTCACTACACACGATCAAAATCAATGCAACTAAAAGCCCATTTGAATATCTGTATCTAACATCTTGCATATCGTCAGGAGCTCTTAAAAGCATCTATTCACGACTATAATGGCTTGCATACTCGACATATGTATATCTAATTTTGTTGAACGAAATATAGCACATGTCATTCAGAGCGGCAACAATGTGTTTTGTGTTCTGATTATTTATGGTGTGAAGATTTTGTTCCCAAATGCGATGCGAGTTTTTCTGAAATCCATAAATGGATTATGTTTTAGCAAGGCTTTATTTTGTTGCAAGAATGATGTGTACTGTTAAAACAGTTTTATTCTCTCTTGTCACCAAGTCTTTAGGTACTTGTATATATTTACTGTAAAATATGCCAAAAAACTCTATTATTACAAAAAGTTTTGGGCAATTTTCTTCTAAAAAAATTTGAAATGTTAGGAAAATGGTCTGGCAAATAGTTGTGCTACTACTAAGTGCAAAAATTTGAAGTAAAATTGAGGACCCTAGAACCAGAAGGGGGTTGGCACAAACATCTTATCAATTGTGTTGTCTTGAATGGTAGTGCTGTATCTCTCAGTGACTCTTACACATGTTCTGATCATCAAATTACTACAAAACTTGTACAGAATGTAGAAATGAGAATTTTGTAGCAGGAAATAAATTGACACTTAACTCAATTTTCAAGATTTTGTGACTTAACCCCCTTTTAGTTCTAGGGTCCTCAATTGTACAAGCCGACAGCCCTTTGCACCTTGGTTCCTTCTCCAGGATTTCCTTGTGTTTATATATATGCCAATCGTGACTCGTCAAATGATCCAAGATGGCTGCCATCCAGCCAGTGAGCCAACCATCCATCCATTCCGTGGCAGCCATCCATGTCATGCTTGCTTGCCTGCCTGCCTGCCTACATTTGATAGAGCAATGTCCCTTGTGTGACCCAAATCCATGAATAACTACTTGCTCGTTTGGCCAGTCGGTCGGCTGGCTGTTTTGGAGATGATGATGATGAAGATGAACATCTCTTCGATTAGATAGCTCTGTCCGCTTTTTATCTTGTAAACATTGCTATCTGATCGCGGCCGTGCACTTGTGATGTCATCTCCTCTTGTAATCGACATCAGATGCTCAGATGTTGCCATCTATTAGTCTCATTTTCCAGGAGGCAGTTCATTGGCCTCTATGTGTAGCCATTATGATTAATGTATTGTGGAAGATGACACTATGGATGAGGGTGTCTACTCGCAGCCAATTTGTTGAGTGAAGTTTGGGTCGGATGTTCAAAGTTATTTTCGAAGGAGATGTTTGCCTTCCAATTTGTGCTTCATATATTTACAATGTTGTACAGTTTTTGTGCAATATTAGAATGTTTGGGCATTGGCTACATTGTATGAATTTTAGGAAAATACAATGCCATTGTAGTTTAAAATGTTTGTATCAAACACACAAAAAACCCCTTTTTTTTTTAAATGAATATATAGGACAAGTGTCATATTATATAGGCCTAAATTATGGAAAATTTCCAGATGCGGTCTGAACAATGTGAAAAATAAAAAGTAGGGTAATTTGTTCAATTTTGCTCGATATTCGCTGATATTTGAAGCCCAAATGCAAATGATAATTGCTTCCCAATCTTTATAAAGATACAGTTAGTGTTCAAAATCTAGCAAAAATTTTCCGAGAAACTTTAACAGATGTTGGAATTACTGGCCATCTGCAATGTTACTTTTCTAAATCAATTGAACAATTTGCGAATGAAAAGAAAATAAGACGAAAAATGAAAATAAAATGAGTTATGTTGCCTTTAATGAGAAAATGTGAAGTGAAATTCTGGAAATTTTGGTAACTTTTTCGGTAAATTTTGCAGCAGCCTACACTCTGCAGCCCAAGGGATATTCTCAAATTTGTATATACTTTCAAATAACAGGATTTTACCCAGGATTTTACAATAAAAATGTTGAATTGTTGAAACATGCAGGCTGCTCACTGATCACTGAAACTTGTTAAACAACTTTAGGCCTAACATTTAAACCAGATGCTTTCAAGAGATAACTATTGAGATTTTAGGCAATTTACAACTTGTTCAGTAAAAGTAGCAAAAACAAAAGTTGATTATTTTCTCGGAAACTAGTCCTTGCAAACTGGTTATTATGTTCAATGTGCCGTTTCATCGTCATATGTGATGGCTCACCCCGAAAGGGGGGGGGGACTTTGCAGATGACATCAATTTTAATTTTTTCATTTCATCTGTTGCGGCATTTTCTAAGCTAAAAAATGACAACTTACTTGTTGAAATTGATTAAGGCGATCAAATTTTACAACAAAAAATCTGGTGGAAAGTATTTTTATTTTTCGCGGCTTTTATTTTCACCCGTTTCTTGAAGCGTTCTGTTGCAAAGTCCCCCTTTCGGGGAGAGTCATCACCTATGATACATCAGTGTTCGTATGTCCCATAATGCATCTTGAAAGTACCACAAATACGGGCATTTCTGCAAACGACTATATAACTACGTTGTGCGCATGATGTCATTTGCGCAGGTAATAATAATATGGTCAACTGAGCGTTTACAGTACTTTCAAGATGCATTATGGGACATACGAAAGTGGTCTATTGTTTCTAAGGAAATGAAGCAAGTAGTGATAAAACAGACCCGTATTCCATTGTTTTACTGAGCATCAACTGTCAAGGAATGATACGCATCATTGCAGCTTTCAAGCAGAACAGTTCAATGCGTCGTGCTGCTGATGAGAAATAAAACCTTGATTTAGCTAAACACCTTTCTTGAATACGGACCTAAATGTCAAGATTTTAAACTATAATTTTTAGGGCTATTTCATGACTTGACTACTAACATACTTTCCTATACAGACAATCTTATAGAACACAATGCATATTGCGAAGCGCACAATATTTCCTTGGTGCGGGCTACATTTTTGCATAAAAATTGCCATCTTTTGCAAGCCTAAACAGCGGATTTGGCTATTAGGAGTACTATGCAAGCAAGCATGGTGCCCGGGGGGGCTACTCAAATTTGGTTTGGGTAGGGACGTGCCTCGATCTGGGCAATTTGGAAAGCCACCCATCCAAATACCAATTTTTAAGAAAAATTGACACATCCATATACCAAATCTTCTAAATTTTGAGCAAAATTTAATCAAAAATCTTCTGTCCAAATATGCTCTATTTTGGCAAAATTTTCTATCATTTTGAGAAGAAATGTCCTAATTTCCGAAAATTTTCAAAAGAAAAGCCATCAAAATACCTCGTTTTGCGAAGAAAAAGGACCGACTGGAATACCAGAAAGCCTGATTTTGCTACCCGAATTTGCGGCACGTCCCCATAACCCGTTTTGTACTAAGTAGCACCCCCCCACGGGGCATGGTGATTAAGTATTGGCCATCACGTTTCTCATCATGAGCCAGGCTGACATTTATTAATGATTTAGCAACGACCTGCTGTATCAATTTTGTTTCTCTAGTACAACAAGAAGGAAGGATGTTACCATTTTTGCATTAAGTCAACACGTTTGATTGTAATTAGCAATCGATGCGTACTACCTGGAATAGGGCATTTATCACAAACGACAAAATTGATATTAAAACTACTCATTTTAACAAAGAAATGTTAAGTTTTGTTGACTTTACTGGGACTGTTTTTCAATTGTATATAATGATGGATTACAATAAATAGGGTAATTTTGATCCGGTCTCTTGGGGGAAAATAGTGCCGAGATAAATGATGCCCGCAAAGCTAATGATGCAGGTTTGCTTATGTAATCAAAATGCATTATTTCTGATGTGTTTTTGTCCTCCGCGAAGAATTGATCCGAACTCTGGATTCTTATGCGTGCGTAGTTGTGTGGTTTACACAGTTGATTAATGAGGTCATTTTCTGTGATTCTATTCAGGACAGATATTCTTTAGCGTGGTCTGTATCCACCTGCTCACCTGGAGATGAGATTTATTTTGGATACTAGCCATTAAAATTGACAATTTTGTTTAGTCAATATAATATAGACGAGATGTTTTTTAACCAACTGTGCATTTGTAGTTTCTCAATTCAATTTATTTCCATGTTTCTCAAGTCACAATCGTAATAACATTTCTCAAATTGCATGAATGTTTATGTATCTCCCTGATTGTTTGAGTCATCGGACTCTTTTCAGTTTTGTGCGAGATATCTACACAGGGTTGGCGATTTTCCAGGTTTTCCCTTTTCTGGATTTTTATCCCGATTTCTGGATTTTCCCCTGAAACATGGTCATTTTTGTATTTTCCTTGACCAAAACAAATAATAAAAGTAGCCCCCCCCCCCCTCCCCTTAAGCATTTCTCCATATAATCTCATGCCAGTTTTGAGTTTAGTTTCCTGAAATCTGGATGCTATGGGAATATACATTTAGTAACAAATATATTTCTGGGTGAAATGCAGTCATTTAAACAGAAAATGTTATTTTTCCCCAAAAATATATATACCAAACAAGATTTTAGGTCCGTCTGTTTTTTGGCATTTTGTAATGTTTTCTCTTTTTTACATTACGTTGCTTTTCAAAACAATCTCTTGTAACCCTGTCAAGATTATCCAAGCAGAGAACAAGATGTTACCTCTCCTGGCGCTATCAAATGCTGAAAATGACAAGATGGCGAAAACAAGAAATGATTCTATTTGTATTCTAAGGCAGACTATAGTGTCAGCTCTATTTGTTATTACAGAGTGTATAACACGGTGCTTACTGGCTAGTTTTGTATTATATTTAGAGGCAAAAAATTCTGCCCACGGATCATGTCAATATAATGCAACAGATAAGACGTGTTTGTCATCTAGTGCCACGGGCTCTGCCTAGCCAGACGAGATTTGCATAAATACAGGAAGTCGCTCCTGCAATGAATTACAAAATGAGGGAATATAAAAATGCATGTGGGTTGGCGAAAAAATCACAATGCATGTCGCTTGCTTTGAGGCTTTGAATTTCAATTTCAAAGATGCCTGACTGACTCGATCTTGGTTGTTTTTATTCCCAAATATCAATGATTCACTGTAAAAGAAATAAGTCTGAAAGCTCAGTGATTTCTCCCAATTACTCGACAACATTTTCGTTTCTAACCCGTGGTGGTTTGTCAAGTCTTGAAAATTGAAAATGGACCGACTCGATTCGCAGACTCAATTTGATTTTGCGGTGAAACGTCTGAAACTTGTTTCCCTCGATTCATAAATTTGCAAAGTGATTTATTACTGCTGCTTGCTGCTTATATTACAGGGAAAACAAACTCTTTGCAATGAATATACTGCTGTGTTTTTTAATAAAGATTTGGTGTGGTTTTCCAGTTGCCAGTGCATAGCCGAGGCCAATTTTGATGGCAATATTTCCAGTATAAACATGATAAATTTAAGTTTGGATAATAAACATCATGTCTATACCAGACAAGTATGTATGATTAGTTTCGTACATTTTAGTTTCAGTTTATTCTGGATTATCCAAGTTAAGGTTTAGGCGGAAAATTGCATTGTGTTAAACAAATAATTGCTGAAAAATATAGCACTGTTCATGACTTGTCATTTACTTTTGCTTTTTGGTTGGTCCATAAAAGTTTATTCGATATAATTTTATTAAACTATAGTTACCGACAAAAGTTTTGATAAGAAATTAATGTCTATTTCAACCAAAATAGACTTGCCGTATTGTTTCTATTGAATGCCCACCCCCATTTTTTCAAAAACAGTAAATTTCAGAGCATTTTCATGTTACGAGTACCACCAATGGATAAACAAGGTTGTGATCCCTGAAATAAGCAAAACTTTCACTGCTTCTGGGATTTCGCAACCAATATTGCCATATTTTTTAAACTTTAACAACAAATTTGTGCACTTACGATGTAAGGTAACAATTGGTCCCTGATAAACGCCTCTCCATTCGTAAAATGCAACGGGAACGCCCAGTGGGCGATTAATACGAACAATGCGGCAAATATTTTTTGAATGAAGTTAGATTGACACCATAGTAGGCATTGCACTGTAATAATTACAGTTGAAAATTGAGAGTAATACTGTAAAATAACCAAAATTACAGTAAAATACTGCCAAATGGCCAAAACTGCATGATTTAGTTAGTATTTAAAAAACGTAACATGTAGTTAAACATACCTTAAATTTACAAGACAAATTCCAACAATTTAAAATTTGTTTTCAGCAACATCGACATTACCATACTAAAAAATCTGTTATGCATTTCTCATCAAATAGAAAACTGTAATTTTACCATAAACTACAGGCATCCAGTCCGTACATATTGACAAGATACGGAAAAATTTAAGTTAATTTGTGGGCACACTGGATACCCGTAGTTTGCGGTGGAAACGTTTAACAGCGTATGGCCAAGTGTGCCTTTAAACATGTTAAACCATTTTCTTAACATGCACGTCCATTTCCACGTTGCCCCAAAGCATTGTCACCAATGTATTCAATGAATACTAAAGGCTCTGAAGCTCTGATGCTGCTTAATGTCGTGTACTTTTTGTAAAATAGATCGCTAAACCAACTGTCAGGAGCACTTTACGATAAGATTCATCAATTAGCAGGGCTCTTTTCTTCCCTGATTGTCTGTGTTTTTAGTCACGAGTTTGTGCCATTATCATGGCTGCCTGCCTGCCTGCCATGCCAATACCGCAGGGTATCCAGTACGTGTACAAAAAGCAAAAATGTCAATTATCTGTGCGGAGTTCAATCAAATTACAAGACGGGTTTGTAAATTGGATGCGTTGGAGTAAATCATGCATGCCCGGTAGAGCGGATTGGGGGTTGTGGAAACATGTGGTGATTTGGACATTATCTGTGCGGAGTTCAATCAAATTACAAGACGGGTTTGTAAATTGGATGCGTTAGAGTAAATCATGCATGCCCGGTAGAGCAGATTGAGGGTTGTGGAAACATGTGGTGATTTGGACATTATCTGTGCGGAGTTCAATCAAATTACAAGATGGGTTTGTAAATTGGATGCGTTGGAGTAAATCGTGCATGCCCGGTAGAGTGGATTGGGGGTTGTGGAAACATGTGGTGATTTGGACATTATCTGTGCGGAGTTCAATCAAATGACAAGACGGGTTTGTAAATTGGATGCGTTGGAGTAAATCATGCATGCCCAGTAGAGCGGATTGGGGGTTGTGGAAACATGCGGCGATTTGGAAGGCTAAAAAATGTCCTAGTGTGAAATGAGCGTAACATATTAGTAGGAAAATGGATGTTGGTTAAAACACCCGATACCACGAGATTAAATTCACCCAAGCCAAAGCACCCAAATATTTCCGTCTACAGGGAAAATATATTTTTGGCTTTCTACAGGGGAAAGATATTTTTGGCTTAATTTTTTTTTTCTCATTTCATTTATTTTCTATATCCACGGAATGGATTTTTGGGAATTTGTCCCCTGACACCGATTGCTGTCTCTCACTGGCTAGGACCCTACCCCTTAATGTGTTGACTTGTGCATGCCTGAATGTTCCAAATATCCCAAATCCACCCTAAGGGTAGAAATGGTTGATGGAAGACAAAAGTCAATTTTGGGCATGCAAATGGAAATCTTGTGCATCAGATTTACACCATATGCCAATTTTGATAGGATAAAGTCAGGGATATTTTGTTGTATTTTGCATAGGAAAAATAAGTATATTGTTTCAATACCTTGAATTTGAAATAGAATCTTTTGATGCTACACAATTGTGCCTAGTGCCTATTGTTTACTTGCTACCGTTATTGCCGATTTCGACTCTTATTTTTTTGGAATTGTACTCTTTCCCATTTTTCAGTTTTGTGCAAATATTTTTTCACTTTTTAAGGTCAATTTTCATGCCTGAAATATATGAAGTATAGCTTATCAAATAATAGGCTGCGATTTATATTTGTTGCTAATGAAGATTTTTTTTGTCTTTACTGAAATTAAAGTAGTATTTACACGGGTTTGTTTACTCTCAACCAAATCTCGGCACCCGGAGTTGATTTTAGCGAGAACAGAGTGGACCCGAATACCGTCATGTTCCACGGCTGCCGATGCCATGGGCCGGTATACAAAATCTGGTATGGTCCCTTTAAATCTATGGTATTACCCAAGTGATGAATTGGTACATTCATTTAATTTTGCTTTTCATTTTTGTTCCTTTTCCTGTAGGTTTCATATGCACGTCCAAGCAGTCAAGCCATCAAAGACGCCAACCTGTACATCAGTGGCATTCCCAAAGACTACACACAGCAGGAGCTGGACAGACTCTTCACGCCCTTTGGCCGGATTATATGTTCCAGACTGCTGTATGATCACGAAAATGGCAAGTCAGAGCTGTCTGATTCAAACAGCGAGTGTGAGTTGCCAGGTTTTTAGTTTTTTACGTTTTGTCAGCTGCTTAGAAAAATGGACGCAAATTTTGAGCCAATTTCATCCAATTGTTAGTTCAGTGATTCCAGAATAAGTAATTGTGTGTATATTATAATACCAAGTTGATGAATGAATTATGAGAATCCTTATTGTGCTATGCTTTCAAAGGAAACCTCAAGATTTTCTGTTAAAATTTGAATGAGAAAATGTCTGATTTTTATCCCATTTTTATCTTCATATCTAAAATGTATTATCTTGTCACCTGAATTTGACAAAAAAAGTAAACATCGTCATTTTGGGCCATTTTATGTGACATTTTCCTAAAAATATTTAATTTTTTGGAGAATGTTAACAACTTAACAAAGTTGTTCATTTATACTGGCTATGGATCTAGGCCACTCTCAAAATTAGAATTATTATATAGCAAGTACAAAGTTTTATGAAAAATTTGAATACAAAAAATATGCTTGGTCAATATTGGTTAATGTACACAGGATTGATTCTGTACCCGCATCGCTTCCCCGGATCGCTTCACATTGAACAAACTCTTGGACAAGTTTCTCAAGATTTTCAAAGTTTTATCTGTGCACTGTTTCTTTGCTACCATAAAGTATAATTTTTGATTAACATCACTTATGTATAACCCATTAATGTACCGTATTTCAAGTTAGGATTTATCAAAACTTGGCAATGAATTTGTTGTGTGACATCTTGTTTTATCTATTTTTTTCAAATTCATTAACATGCACCAATGTCATAGATCCATCAGATTTTACTGTTTTAGGGACCGTTCACAAACACTTGTAAGGGGGGCCCCTTATGCCAAAAGGGGGCCCTTAATATTTGTCACCCCCGTAAAGGGGGGGGGGGGCCCTTGGAAAAAAATTACCACAAATTTTCTGGTAAAAATTGAGTT